>LR753326.1:679510-843882 GCA_902729485.2 Mus minutoides | reverse complement strand
GTTACGGTCTGGAAGTCAGTCTGGAGGTTCCTCAGAAAGTTCGACATAGTACTACTACTGGAGGATCTAGCAATACCTCTCCTGGGCATATACCCAGAAGATGTTCCAACTGGTAATAAGAACACATGCTCCACCATGTTCATAGCAGCCTTATTTATAATAGCCAGAAGCTGGAAAGAACTCAGATGTCCCTCAACAGAGGAATGGATACAGAAAATGTGGTACATTTACACAATGGAGTACTGCTCTGCTATTAAAAACAATGAATTTATGAAATTCTTGGGAAAATGGATGTATCTGGAGGATATCATCCTTAGTGAGGTAACCCAATCACAACCACGCCTTTAATTGCAGCACTCGGAAGGCAGAGGCAGGCAGATTTCTGAGTTTGAGGCCAGCCTGGTCTACAGAGTGAGTTCCAGGACAGCCAAGGCTACACAGAGAAACCCTGTCTCGAAAAACCAAAAAAAAAAAAAAAAAGAATACTTGTTACAAGACCGTGAGAGGGACTGTGAGAGCCAGGGCGGAAGGGCCGCAGCATAACCCTTGGGACCTGAAGCCTGAGGACAGGACCTCTGAGGGGGGCCCTACTGCAGTCCAGGCCTAGCAGCCATTGCACTCATGGCTGGTGACTCGACCTGCTGGTGTGGACAAAGACCTGTGTCAGCTATTGTGTATACAGGCCCAGCCTTACAAAGACCCCAATTGCTAAAAAAAAAAAAAAAAAGATGCTTGTTACCAGGGTTTGGCTCCCACCATCCATGTGGCTTAGAACCATCCCTAACTCCAATTCCAGGGAATCTGACACCGTCTTCTGAATTCCATGGGCACTAGGAATACAAGTGGTTCACACACACACACACACACACACACACACACACACACACACACACATATATGTATATATACAAGTGAAACACTCATACACATAAAATAAAAACATTAAGAAAACAACAGAGAATATAAAAGATCCATATTTTAAGGCAAGAATTCTGTGTTAAAAAAAAATAACAAAAACTGATGACTCAGTCCTTTACCTTGTTCATCAAGAAGTTTCTTTGTAAGATCTTCAGCTTCATCTCCACCTTCTAACTCCAAGGTATCATCATTAATTTCTAAATTCTCCAACTCAAGTTCCAAATCATCAGGACTTGATGCCTCCTTATTATCCTTTGGTTCTTTTGCCTCTGTTTAAAAACAATAAGAAAAGCATAATGGCAGAATATTTGCCTAGCATGCAGGGGACCTTGGTTCAATGTAGCAAAAATAATCAAAATATATAAAAACAAACAAAAAATATTTTTTTAATTCAAGGTTAGTTCAGAATCCTGCTACAGAGTAGGGGAGATGGCTCTGCAGCTAAGAACACTGACTGGCCTTCCAGAGGACCTAAGCTTGCTCTTCAGCATCCACACTGTAGTGCTCAACTATCTGTAACAACAGTCCCAGGGGACCTTAGGTGTGCAGACATACATTCAGGCAAAATACTGATGGATTTTTAAAAAACCAACACTTTTAAAATCCTCCTACAAAAAACATTAAAAATTCACAAAATCTATATAACTTCTCTAATTTTTTTAAACCCTGATGCAAAAAGTAAAAAAGATTGGTAAGTCTATATAACTTGGATTAAAAACCTAGGTATCTATCTGGCAAATCTGAATATAAAACAAATTGAGCTTTTTGAGAACCCAACTTCTACAGTTCTGGAAAGAGGAAAGAAGAAAAAAATGAAGGAAGGTAAAAAGGGAGGAATGGAGGCAGGCGTGTTGAGGATTGCTTCTAATGCTTTGTCTTAATTTGGCTCCCAGAATCACGTGGAAATCTGTGCATTCAGACACTAAAGGAAGCCTGTCCCCAGTCAGCTCTGACTGGGAAATAAAGTTGCCAACGTCCAATGACTGGGTAGGGTGAAAGGGACTGCATGGGCAAGGAACCAAGGGAGAAGAAGAGAATCGCCATGACTTGGAAGCAGAGGGATTAGACATAAGAGCTGCAAGAAAGAAAGCAATCAGCCATGTAAGGATTTGGGGAAGTTGCGCTAGGGGCCACTCCCCTGATTTCGTCTTGGGTAGCAGAGAAATGTTGATTTAACAAGTTGACTCAGAAGAGTTGGGGAGGAGGGGGGAAATGCATGCTAGGCGTGGGGAGAATCAGAAATACCCAGCTGTTGAGCTAATCAAGGCCTACCAAAATTAGCTGACACTCGTGAGTGAGTGTGTCTCATTCGTGAATCCAGAGGGCTCTTGGGTGGGTGAGGTGGGTGCAGTGTGGGCACAACATGCCAGAAGCTAAAGTAGTTTAACTAATTCACCGCTACACAGACTAGCTTACATGTTATCAGGTCTATGCTAAAGATAGGAAATAAAGTTCACTAGAGTTGTCACACATAAGAAAGCTCTAAGTTCATTCTCATTTTCTCTAATTCTCTCAAACTTATTTTATGTATATGAATATGTTGCCTGAATGTCTGTCTGTGTACCACTTCTGTGCCTAGTACTTGCAGAGATCAGAAAAGGCTCTCAGATCCCATGGAACTGGAGTTTCAGATGGTTATATGCTGGGAATCAAACCTAGGTTCTGGAAAAACAGCCAGTGCTCTTAACCACTGACGTATGTCTCTAGTCCCCTTTCTTTTATTTTTATACTCAGTATGATCTTTCCTGGGTTATGCAGGCAGTAACACTGAAATATGGTTTGATATAAAAACCAATTTAGTAGCAATATAGTAAAGAGATAAGACTAAATATAAAAGAGACCAATCAGGAAATTGGTTAGAGAAACAAATGAACTTAACCAAAACCAAACCAAACCACAGAACCAAATCTTCAACAAAACTAGCAAAAAATGTTGATATGTGTAGAAGTAGTGATAGGTAAATGTGAGTTCATCATACTAGTTTCTCTTTTCTCCTTGAGATTTAAAAAAAATCTCTCCCTCTCTCTCTCTCTCTCTAGAGAGAGAAAATGAGAATGTACGTTTGTGCCTCATGCCTGTAATGCCAGAAATCAAAAGACTGATACAGAAAGAGTAATACAGGTTCAAGACCAGTATCAAATACATATGCTGTAGGCTATCTTGGGCTACAGAAAGAAACCCTGTCTCAAAAATAAATAAATAAAATTTAAGAACTCAAGGTCAAAAATTTATACTTACATGCCCCCACACACAAAATAAAAATGTTTAATGTATACTTAAACCACCTAAAATCTTAGCAGTTTCATGTCTTCTAGCCTTTAGTTATATCATGACACTCAATGCCATCCCACAGCTCTAAGGACAGCTCTTGCTTTGTCTTAAAGTAGTATGCTCCCTCATTCTCACTCAGCAATCATTTGCTGAGGTCCTACTGTTTGCTACATGCTGTTCTAAATACCAGATATACAGCTTGACTAATATAAACAAAAAGCCACTTCCCAAATGAAGCGTGTCTTTACTCCTCAATGTTTACTAATACCTCGTTATCAAACAAGAAAAGGGAAAGGCCCTTGCTACCAAACCAACCCAGTCTTGACCCCTGGAGCCAACACAGTAGAAAGAAGAGAAATGACTCCCGAGAGTAGTCTCTGACTTCCACATGTGGCTAGAGCACATGTGCATACAAACAAGAAAAAAGTAAATAAGTATCTTCTTATTTTACAAAAAGCACTTTACTGCACAGGGTTACTGCACAGGGTTACTGCACAGGGTTACTGCTCAGTGGTAAGTGCTTACCTAGCACGCCTCAGCCCCTGGTTAAAAAAACAACAAAAATTTTACTGATTAGCTACTACACATTCACAACTACGCTAAGCTACTGAATACTGAGAAAAAAGAAAAGCCTTAAAATGTCTCCTATATTTAAGAAATGTATAATTTACAAGAAGCTAACCTAATATTCATAAAGAAGTCAATTGGTAGGGTGGGGAACATATTAGTAATGTTTGAGAGGCACAGGCAAGACTAGCTTACTTCATACTAACATTTAAGATAGAGAAGTAAAGGTATTAATTATTACACATGATGACAACTAGGTAGTGTTTTAGAAACAATAACAGTTTTAAACTGAATTCCAAACTCAGGGAAAGCCATTACATCTTTCACTGGGATGCCCATTATATTTAAGAGGTAGAGAGAGAGAAAGATCTCTGAGTTCCAGGTCAGCTGGGGTCACACAGAGAAATCCTGTCTCAGAGGAAAATAAAGTAAGATTGTCACTGGGCAGCACAGTGCTCCCTTTAACCCCAGCATTCCAGAGGCAGAAGCAAGCAGTTTTCTTCAAGTTTAAGGGCAACCTGATATACATAGGGTTCAAAGACAGTCAAGAACACAAAGTGAGACCATGTCCAAAACAAACAAACAAAAAATCCAATAACAAAACAAAAATCACAACAACAACAACAAAAAAAGAAAAAAATATCAATAAGTAAGGAGGCTGGAGAGACTGCTAAGCAGTTAAGAGCACCTGCTGTCCTTAGAGGCCACAGTTCAGTTCCCAGAACCCACATGGCAGCTCAGAGCTGCATATAACTCCACTTTCAGGGGATCCAACTTCTCTTGGTTTCTTTAGGACCTGAACACACATGGTACATTTAAATACATGTATGCAACACTCACACATAAAATAAATCTTTTAAAAAAGTGTTAGTAAAGAAAAAAATTATTCTGCCACTTCCTGGGCCAAGCATAATACAAATCATCACAGAGATATCTTATGAAGATAGGACTTGCCCCTAAGAAACCTGACACCCCTAATCAGCAGGAAGTAGTCTAATGAGGTCTATATCCCCTTTCGCCTCTAACCTTCAGTCTCACCTACCTACTGTAGGGACATTGGATGGGATCAGGGTAGAATATGAGTTGGAAGAGAGGTAGATAATATAACTCAATAAAGTAGCCAAAAAAAGTACCCCAACAGCTGGGTGGGTAGGAGCACATTTAGAAGGATAAGTTCTAATCCCCAGCATCCATGTAGAAAGCACAGATTTGACCACTGAAACCCATTACCTCATCACTACAGTAGTGTGTAGAAGACACAGAATGATGACAGGGAACAGAGACAGGAGGGCATGGAAATTACCAGCTTAGCTCCAGACTCAGTAAGAGACTCTCAAGAGAATACCATGGAAAGTAAGGAAGACAGGAAAAGTCCTCCTCTGACTTCCAAATGTGGGTTGGGCCTGTACACCTACATAAGTGTGCACACCACCCAACACGGCAACCACTGCCCTTCAACACTCTGATCCTATCATTTTATTCATTTAAACTAACGCTCATAACACCAGTTGTTTTAAACACATACTATCCTGAAGCTCATTCCTACCACACAAATGTCAGCTGTTACCTTGAGAATTTATCTTTGGAAGGTATATAAGATGGCTGAGCTGGTAAAGCATTTGCTCTGCAAGCCTGACAACCAAGTTTGATCCCTGGAACCCAAATAAAGGTAGAAAAAGAGATCTGACTCTGTCAAGTTGTCCTCTGACTTACATGTACTACCCCCAACCCCTGGCACACAATAAATAAATAAATACATACATACATATATACATACATAATAATATTTTTAAAAATAATTTACCTTTGGAATCATCTTTGTTAGAATCTTTGCTCTGACTTTTTTCATTGTCTTTGAACAAGATGGCTGGAACAAATGCTTTCAAATCGATGAGGTTTTCATAAAAATTCCGAGCGTCTTCATCTTCCCAAATGCCACCTTCTAAGTCATATTCTCCAGGTTTGCCAGGTGTGAATATGTCGATTCCAGGCCCATGCTCTACAGTACACCGTGAACAGAGAGCACGTCAGAAGCAGGAGGTAAGCAGAGCACTACACTTTTCATTTTCAATCTTGTAGCTATCAAATCTCCATGTTTCCAGTGACTAGATTCTCTTCAATCAACCATCACTTAAGACTGCATGTGACTATCTTTCTATTCTGATTTGTTTTGCTTTGAGACAAGGTTTCTCTCTGTAGTCCTGACTTTCCTTGAACTCTTTCTGTAGACCAAACTGGTCTTGAACTTAAGAGACGGATCTGCCTGTGTCCTGAGTGCTGTATTACAGGTTAGAGTCACCATGCTTGACCTATTTTATTTTTAAGATTTATTTTATTCTTATTTATGTATGTGTGTGGGGGCCTGCATGAGTTTATTGGAACTGGAGTTACAGATTCCTAATGTGGGTAACTAGGCACCAAACCTGGGTCCTTTGGAAGAGCAATAGTGCTCTTCATTGCTAAGCCATCTTTCCACCCAGTAATCATCTTTTTAATTATTATAATTATTGTGTGTGCAAGCGCACACACGCACACATGTGTGTGTGTGTATGTGTGTATGCGCCCGCTACAAAATTTGTGTGTGTGTGTGTGTATGCGCCCGCTATAAAATTTGTGTTGGAGGTCAGGCAACAATTTTTCAAGATTCAGTTCTCTCCTCCCAACACTGAGTGGATTGGAGAATCAAATTCTGGTTATGAGGCTTGTGAGGCGCGTACTTTTTACTCACCTCACATGCCCGTAAAATAATTATTTATGATTTTAGTTTGGAGATAAGTACAGAAAGAATAAAGCCTGTGGACAGGCTCATGATGAAGAAGTAGGAATTTGCCGGGCAGTGGTGGCGCACACCTTTAATCCAAGTACTTGGGAGGCAGAGGCAGGCAGATTTCTGAATTCGAGACCAGCCTGGTCTACAGCGTAAGTTCCAGGAAAGCCAGGGCTACA
Organism: Mus minutoides; assembly: GCA_902729485.2. NCBI lineage: Eukaryota > Metazoa > Chordata > Mammalia > Rodentia > Muridae > Mus > Mus minutoides. The sequence goes on along the minus strand of LR753326.1, from coordinate 837,180 downwards.
TAGAGAAACCCTGTCTTGAAGGAAAAAAAAAAAAGAAGTAGGAATTTTATTAATTTGTTAGTTTGTTTATTTTTATATTCTGAGCAGATTACTCTATGGTGACATGTAAGGGGAGAGTGGGGAGGGGAACTGAGAATAAATACAGACACAGTTCTCCGTTCTCTAAGAGATGACACTGGGAAGGAGACTAGGACTACAGCTTATTGACAGAGTGCTGCCCTCCAATGTCCCAGGCCTTGAGTTCTCTCCTCAGTACCTCTAAACCCCAGGAGAAAAGAAAGGTCTGCTACATGGGTCTAATCCTCAGAACACATGGAGAGATGGAAAGAGAAAAACAACTCCACAGAGGTGTGTTCTCCACATGTTCACAATGGTACTGATAAGTTCTTCACACAAGCACACAGGAAATAAATACACAGGTAATTAATCATGTGGATTAAAATTAGCCCTGCAGAGGTTAATTATTCACTAAATGTCATATTTTAAAAAAGAACAGCAGAACAACAAAACACTGGCTCCTTTTATGTCAGAATGTGAAAAAGAAACAGAGACAGAGAGAGAAACCAAGACAGAGAGAAGAGACAACATGGAGGGAGAGGAGGAAAAGGAAAAGAGGAAGGAAGGAAGGAAGGAAGGAAGGAAGGAAGGAAGGAAGGAAGGAAGGAAGGGAGGGAGGGAGGGAGGGAGGGAGGGAGGGAGGGAGAAAGGAAGGAAGGAAGGAAGGAAGGAAGGAAGGAAGGAAGGAAGGAAGGAAGGAAGGAAGGAAGGAAAAAAAGAACAGAGGAAGAAACCTGACATCAACCTCTGGCTTCAACACACACACATACCAACCAAGATACACACATACACAAACAAGTAGAAACTGAGAAAGTCACTTGACATTTATCTCTGAACTCCATACTCATGAACACTCATATTCCATGCACATTCCTTATGTACATGTACACACATACACCACAAAAATAGACTCTAACTCATACATATAAAAAAACTGATTTTAAAAAAAAATGATTAAGTATATCACGCACTGGTGAGATGACCGAGTGGGCAAAATGTGCTGCCGCCAAGTTTGATTACCTGAGTTCAATGTCAAGAACGGCAGCAGCTAAAGCGGAGAACTGACTCCACAGAGTTGCACAGAAATGCACATGTGGACTGGGCTATACCTTACCTTCTGGTGTGGGTTTGTCCTGAGGAAGATCGGGCATATTTTCATCCAAAAGGTCCGCTAAGGACTGAGAGTTTGCCAGCAGCTTCTGGTAAGACATTGCAAACTCCTCATATTGCTTATGCCTGTCCTCGCTTAGCTCGCCTTTAGAGTGCAGAATACGCCTATAGAGAAAGGAAGAATAATCTGAGCTTGTCACAGTAAACACGACCACAGGGAACAAACAGTCCATACAATTTTATCTTTTTTGTTGTTGTTTTTCAAGACAGGGTTTCTCTGTGTAGTCCTGGCTGTCCTGGAACTCACTCTGTAGACCAGGCTGGCCTCAAACTCAGAAATCCGCCTGCCTCTGCCTCCCAAGTGCTGGGATTAAAGGTGTACGCCACCACGCCGGGCTCATAAAATTTTAATCTTACACAGAAATTTAACATAATGTTCTTTACTAATTTTTTTAATCTCATATTCTCAGGATCTACCTTAAAATTAAAATACATACAACAAAAACCCAATTAAGCCACTCAAAGATGACAAAATATATATTCAGAATCACCATAATATTTAACTTTATTAAATAACTAAAGATCATTTAGCACTTAGTTACAAGAATAGAACCCTTTGACATACAGCTAATCAAAAATATTTACTCCAAATCACAAACTGATTTTCAAAAGCAACAAGTTATGAGAAGAATCAGTTATCCTTAAACCTCAACATGACTTGATAAGAAAATATATTTAAAATTTTACTGTAGAATAATTAAGTTATTTTGTTAAACTATGCTTTCCTAAGACACACTATTAGCCAAAAATATTCACATCCACAAAAGTTGGTTTCTAAATATAACAGGCTTTAAGAGGTTCAAAGCCAGAATTATCATCCATGAACTTCTATGATTTAAATCAAGAATACCTTTTATAAAAATCCATTTCTCTAATACAGTTTTCAATTTACAGTATTAGTTATTTATTGAACAAATAAATGAACTTCTATGATTTAAATCAAGAATACCTTTTATAAAAATCCATTTCTCTAATACAATCAGTTTTCAATTTACAGTATTAGTTATTTATTGAACAGATAAACAGAAATGGTCAGCCCACTTACTCAAGGCTTTCATGGGGAATCCCAAGGATATAATTCTTCCTACTTCACAAAAAAGTTCTGTAAGTTACTCTTGATTACTAATATTAAACTACTGGAAAATAACCAAAATGTATAAAGTCAAAATTCCCACTGTACTGGTATAGACAGTTAAGACTTACACAAAAGAATGCAATTTGTTTGACACTAAATATTTATCTGGTAGTAACTGTTATTTATAAACAATGCTATACACATAAAAGATGTTTTGTAGGATGGTTGAAATTGGGTCTCCTGTAGCTCAGGCTATTCTCAGGCTCACTATGTTGCCAACACTAGCCTTCGACTCCATAATCCTCCTGTCTCCATGCCAACTTTCAACAAGTTTTCAAAAAACAACTAAGAATTTTAAGTTAAAACATTTCCAAAAGTAATATTTAGAAGTTTATTGCTTGGGCCCTCTTATAACCTAAATACGGTCTTGTTTTCTGAGGTGTTGTCTTCTTATAGAGAGAACTTGTGTGAGCAGGGGTGTAACTGGGGGAGAGCACAGGTCCTGGGTTCTAATTGTAGGAACACCAAAGAAGAAAGGAAGGGAGGGGAGGATGGAGGGAAGGAGAGAAAATGATTTACCATCAAATATGCTTAAAATTTTTTGAATTTTCACTCATTTTACTACTTAAAAATATATTAGCAATTTCTGATATAACATATAATCATACTTACCTAGGCTAGAAATACTTCTCGATGAAGACCAAAACTATTTATTGTCTTAAGTTTTCCCTGTTATTTACTTCAAAGTAATGTCATAAGCAAAAATAAGTTTCTTTTAATGTATATGCAGACTTAACACCAATATGCATAAAATATAAAAACAAGCAAAAGTTTCTTTCAGCAAGTTTATAGATTTTAAAACTTAAAACAATATGTATATTCATGAAAGAAACTAACGTTACTATGAACGTATCAAGATATTTAATCAGACCTAAGAAAATCCAGAAAAAAATTTAATCAAAACCAATAAGTGATTCAAAGAAATACTGCCCCCCAAATGATTCTAGTCTTAAACTATTCAGTGGGTTGTCAAAATGGATCAGCCAATACACTTGCCACACTAGCCTGACAACCCAACTTCTATCTCTGGGACCCCAATGTTAAAGACAAGTGGGTACACACTGTTATACATACACACCTAAACACACATGCATATAATACATACATAAATGTAAATTTTACATTTTAAATAATAAGACTAATATGCAAATTATAGTCAAAGGTGGAAAGAACTAAAGAGTTTATTCTGAACTAAAGACAATTCTGAGCTGGGGCAGTGGCGTGCAGACTTTTTTTTTTTTTTTAAGATTTATTATTATAAATAAGTACACTTTAGCTGTCTTCAGACACACCAGAAGAGGGTGTCAGATCTCATTACAGATGGTTGTGAGCCACCATGTGGTTGCGGGGACTTGAACTTAGTACCTCTGGAAGAGCAGTCAGTGCTCTTAACCACTGAGCCATCTCTCCAGCCCCCGTATGCAGACCTTTAATCTTAGCACTCAGGAGGCATGGACAAGCAGATCTCTTGAGTTCGAGGCCAGTCTGGTCTACAGAGTGAGTTATAACACAGAATAACTTTGTCTTGAAAAACAAAAACAAAACCAAAACAAAACAACAAAAGGAGAGGGGCTGGAGAGATGGCTCAGAGGTTAAGAGCACTGTCTGCTCTTCCAGAGGTCCTGAGTTCAATTTCCAGCAACCACATGGTAGCTCACAACTATCTACAAAAGATCTGGTGCCCTCTTCTGGCCTGCAGGCATACAAACAGACAGAATGCTGTATACATAATAGATAAATAAAACCTTAATTTAAAAAAAAAAAAAAGAGGGCTGGCAAGATGGTTCAGCAGGTAAGAACACTGACTGCTCTACTGAAGGTCCTGAGTTCAAATCCCAGCAACCATGTGGTGGCTCACAACCATCTGTAATGAGATCTGTCAACTTCTTCTGGTGCATCTAAAGACAGTTACAGTGTACTTAATTATAATAATAAATAAATATTTTTTAAAAACAAAAAAAAATAAAAGAAAAAAGAAAAAAAAGACAATTCTGTTAGCATAGATACTAATAATAATTTCAGTATAGTTAATGAATATTTCCATGCACCACTGGGGTCAGCAAGATGGCTGAAAGGGCAAAGTACTTGCCACAAAGCCTGATGAGCTAAGCTCTGTTCCTAGGAATCACATAGTGAAAGAAGAGAATCAACTTCCAAAAGTTGTCTTCTGACCACATACACACCATACAACACCTGTGCACACACAGACATTTTTAAAAAAAAGTAACATGACCACAGTGTTTAACAACAACAAAACAAAACCAGAGTAGGGGAAGCCTAGAACACAATTTAGAAATATATTTGTCTTACAAGTTATAACTTCTTGGTCATCTGAGAAGCATATATTCAGCCTACTGAAATATCTAACACTAAGAACTTCTGGCACATGAGCATTAAGTAACGATTTTACCATGACTTTAAACAGAACTACTTCAGGATCAACTTCATGTTCAAGAACTTGCATAGGACTAGATTCAAATCAATGAGTAAATTTAATTCAATGCACCTAGGTCCTAGTTCCTCTCCAGTTCCTCTGAGACCAAATTAAAACTTTAAAACTGGGGCTAACCATGTAAGTACATATGTGGTGAGGACACACACGAGCAAAACATCCATATGTATAAAATAAAACAAAAAGTAAAAGTGGAGAGATGGCTTGATAGTTACGGTCACTTGCAGCTCTTCTGGAGGAGCTCGGTTAGATTTCAGCACCCTCGTGGTGGCTAACAATGTCTGTAACTACAATGCAAGAGGCTCTAACATCTCTGTGGGCACCATGAATGCATGTGGTAAACAGACAAACGTGGAAACAAAATACACATAAAATAAAAATAAATATATCTTTAAAAAATAAGCTTTAAACCTTCAGAGATAACCCTTAACCCTCCCTCAAATCTTATTCCTGCTTTTTGTTGTTTTGTTTTTTAAGAAATGGGGTCTCAGAGGTAGATCACTTGTCTAACCCTTGTGAGGTCCTTAGGTTCAACTCCTAGTCTAGAAGGAAGGAAAGGAGTGAAAGGGAGAGAAAGAGAGGAGAGGGGGAGGAAGGAAGGAGAGGCCAGTGGGTCTTGTAGTGCAGACTGGCCTTCAATTCAATGTACTACCAAGATTACGGTATGGAATTAGCAATCCTCCTGCCTCTGGGTCCTGAATACTATGGACTGCAGGCATCTACCACCACCCCCAAGACCATGATCAAAATCTTTAACAACACTACTTTATCTAGTTGCTAAATAAATATGTATTTAGGTTAACTATTCAGTAAAAGACCTCTTAGGAAAACAGAAACTGAGATTTTGGGTTCTTTTCTAACTACATCATACATGGAGAATTTAACTTAGTAAATAGGACAGGATACCAACAGTGGAATTTCAAGTTCTGTTACAAATAGAACCCAAAGTGGTATCTAATTTGATCACTTATTTAACACATGCTTACTAAACAGCTCACAGAATCTACAGCACCCTCTAAGACTATTATGATTTTAGCAACAGAAATCAGTCATCAAAAGTATTGGGTGGAAATGGAGTTCTAACTCTAGCTTTGTCAAAGCCCTGGGTTCAGTCTCCATTAAAGATTAAATTAAAAACAAAACAAGACAAAAATGAAAACTTTACCTTTTTTTCCTACACATTGCTGGGAACAGAACTCGGGGCTTCATGCATGGTAGGCAAGCATTGTACCTTTAGCTCTACTCCTCACCAAAATTTCTTAAAGTACATGAGAATGTTAACACTGAAAATATAAGCAAAACTACACTAATGATCATCATATAGTATTTCAATCTTTTTAGAAGCACATCTATTTGCAAAGCTGAACTGAAAGCATTCTTTTGAAACCACTGTTAATCAGAGGTCAGTAAACTTTTTCTGGAAAGAACCAGAAAATGAATATTCTAAGTTTTCCAGACCACAGGATCTTACTGAAACTGCTCAATGCCAGTGTAGCAAACAGTATTGGCCAGGCAGAATGGAAATGAGTTTACTATGCTAAGATAAAACTTCTAAGAACAGTGAGACATTGACATAATACAACCTTCACATTTCACAAAGCATTCATCACCATTTACATTTTTTACACTAGGCACTAAAAACTGGCCAATGACCTGCTCAGGCCAGTGGGCCACAGGGTGTCAATCTTTTGTCAGAACTGAAATTAGTCAAATCAATTAATCATCACCATTAAACATTTATTAACTACCTTGGTCCCTCTCCACGACTGCACAATGCTGAGGTAGTAGTACCCTCTCACAGATGTAAAAAGTAATGAAATAAACCCAATCCCAAGTCTTACTATAACAAAAATATGTATAAAAGAGATTTCTTGCTGCTCACACCAATAATTACAACACTCTGGAGGCAGAGGAGGACAGACCACTATAAGTTCAGGGACAGCCAGGCTATAGAAGTGAGACTCCATTTCAAAAAAATAAAAAAAAGGAAAATGTAAAACTTGTTTTATTCTCCAGGCATTAATGGTACATGTCTTTAGTCCCAGCACTTGAAAGGCAGAGGCAAGAGGATTTCTGAGTTTGAAGCCAGCCTGGTCTACAGAGTGAGTTCCAGAGACATCCAGGGCTACACAGAGAAATCTTGTCTCAAACAAACAAAAGCAAAAGCAAAAGCAAAAGCAAAAGCAAAAACAATATGAGCCATCACCATCTAGAAACACCCTAAATGTTCTCCAACTACCAGAGCTGGGACTCACACAGCCTCCAGAGCACTGGGACCAAAGGCATGGGCGCCACGTTCACTGAAGGGTTTTTATGTGACTATTCTAACCCTGACAGAAAAGATCAAGCAATTCACTCTTGAATCAAGCATTCACCCTTAATGCCTCATATTAAAAGGCATACTTTTTCCTTCCCAGTTTTTCACTTTGATTTTTGTTATTCCCTTTTATTTTATACAGATGACTTATTTGCTCTATATTGCCTTACAAATACATTTTTACAGCAAGCAAAGCAGAGGTAGGAATATCAGAGTTCAAGGCTGGCTGGTTGGTGTGAAACAATAATGACTCACTCAGAGGTTTTCAGAAAGATCAAACAGGCAATATATTAAGTATTTTAAACATTTTTAAAAGCACTGAAGTAGTGCCAGGTGCCATTAAAGTTCGTGTACACATCTGATTCACAACAGAGCCCACATTTACATAAGTAGAACACTACAATTATCTCCACTGGAAGGCAAGGAAAACTGACCCAAGAATACAGAGTAAATGACAGGTCTAGTTTGAACCCGATTACCCTGCTTCTGGAGTCTGCATTATTAAAAAGTAGTCTATGGCTGACTCTAAAATTAAAATTAATCTGTTTTGTACATTCTATTGGAATTAAACTCTCTTAAATGTACATACTAAAAGCAAACCACCAAAATCAAGGTGCTATTTTAAATTCTCTTTTTAACCAAAAATATAGCCCGGATTTCTCTGGCTTGCATTAGAGTTGGTAAGGACTGGCGGCAGTGAGAAGGACTAAGAGTGACAGCTGTGAGAAACACAGCTCTGAGAAAAGGGACTTGATTTTGTCATTGGCTCTACACATTACCTGGGCAAGTCCTTAAATTCCTGCATCAGTCACCTTCAACATACAGGTATTTCCTTTAGGGACATTGTGAAGACATCAGTAAGATTATGCATGTAATTCATTATAAAATGCTATTTTCATGAGAAAAAAAAAGTACAAAAACCACTGTAAAAAAGCAAAAAGCTTCAATGCCAGATATTTTGATCTATGAAACTGTGGTCAGGATGTAAATTAATTCATTTTTTAAAATCTCAGCAAATATACAAACATCCTTTTAAATTTTGATCTTGCACAATCACAGAAAATAAGACATAAAATCTTGAAGATACGGTCATAACTAAATCCAAGAAAAATAATATACTGTGTTTTACCTCCATTTGCTCGTGCCTTGTCAGACCATCACATATTATAGTACATTTTCTTACACTCTCACTTAAATTTGGTTATGATATTCTTAGGAAAAGACACCAGTGTGCATAATGCAACTGCATTTATTCAAATATTTATTCATTTCTATATTAAATTCATTTAAGCAGAGCTGGTAAATTACAAGGAAGTAACAAAACGGCTCTTGTAACCCTGTTAGAGCTGCTGAAGGAGAAAGTCAGTGAGGCAGTATCTTTCTTATTTTTTTTCAAGGTTTCATGACCGGGTTTCTCCATGTATCCCTGGCTCACTTAGAACTAGCTCTGTAGGCTACCCTGGAACTAATAGAGATATACGGGCCTTTGCCTCCTAAATTCTGGGAGTAAAGGCATTGACCACCAAAGCCAAGACACATCTATAACCTTGAATATACGGTCATGAGGCAATATCTTAATACTGTGTAAATATTACCAACTGACCAACCTGTAGGACTAGGTAAAGCCCACTTGAAGGAAATTAAGTAAAAACAATTTAAAATTAAGTAAATTTTAAATCAGTATATTTAAGTTTCAACATTAGTCAAACTAATTTTTGGATTTTTTTTTCTTCTTCTTTTTTTTTTTTTTTTTTTTGGTTTTTTTGAGACAGGGTTTCTCTGTGTAGCCCTGGCTGTCCTGGAACTCACTTTGTAGACCAAGCCGGCCTCGAACTCAGAAATCTGCCTGCCTCTGCCTCCCTTGTACTAGGATTTGGCTACTTTTTGGATTTTATTAACAGTAGAGAAAAGAGAATGTTTGAATTCTATTTACAACTTTTACTAAACGTTAAAACCGAATTGCTATTGCCAATGAGTCAAGCAATCAGGAAAGGACTACTTTAAAGGTATTAAAACCAAAACTTGCTACTCTTTCCATCAATTAGCAGTGTGGACACTTTAGAGAAGGGTTCTCAACCTTCCTAATGGTGCAACTTTTTAATACAGTTCTTCATGTTCTGATGACCCCAATCATAAAATTATTTTCATTGCTATTTCATAACTGCAATTTTGCTACTGTTATGAACTGTAATGTTAAGTATCTGTGTTTCCTGATGGTCTTAGGCAACCCCACATATACTGCTTTAGGGGTTGGTGTTAGAAGTGTTAGCCCAGCAAGCACAAGCCCTGGCTTTTGTCACAGCACCAAGAAACAAAATCATTTTGAGTACTGAGAACTTATTACTTTATATTTGAATGTATTACTTCAGTCTACTGAAAGAAAATCTGTTAACTATAACATATTTACTAAATGTCAAAAGAACTAGTAAGATCTCAATTAACAAAATGATCCCTGAATACAACAGAACAGTTACCAAGCATATAAAGCTATTAACTTCAATCATCAAATAATAATTTTTAAATCTACACATGCTGTAACTTCCCACAGCTGCTTAAGATCACATAAGCAAAATGTATAATAAACATGATTTTTTAAAATAAAAAAAATTTATAATTCCAATTTGTCAAAGTTCACCTTACCTAAAGTATTGCTGGTCAAAACTATAAATTCTTCAGGGGCCTAGAAGCAGTACTGAAGCATATATTATAGGCCCCAGTATGAGTAAAGACTAGTTAGATAATTCATTATCACACATTCATTCATTCCAGTGCCTTCAAGGAAACACCAGAATTTATTTTATTATTATTTTATTTTGTTTTTGAGACAGGGTCTCTGTGTAGCCCAGGCTTTCTTAGAACTCACTCTGTAGACTAGGCTGGCTTTGAACTCAAAGAGATTTGCATGCCTGTCTCCAGAGCTGGATTAAAGGTATGTGCCATGGAACCCAGCCAAGAAAGCACCAGAAATTTTGAGTCAGTCTCTGTCTAAAAATTAGCTGGATAGAGCTGGGTCTGCTACAGACCTGATTCAATACTTAGGAGGCTGAAATAGAGGACCGTGAGCAGGAGGCCAATGTGGGTTACACATAAGACTCAAAAGGACAACAACATTGGCTGAATCCAATTTAAAGTATAGACTTTAAAGCATACAGAGTAAGACTTCACAAGCTATAAGAATAGTGCTTTATACTATCTAACATGTTAAACAGCAAAACGACCAAGAGTATTTATGATCCCTAGACTGAAAATAGTGCACTTGATTTTCCTGAAACACTGAATAAAGGCATAAAAAAAATTGTAATTACATGTGAGTCTAAAGTCTCACATTACTTATTACTTAGTACTCAGTTTTCTAGGCTACCACCCCTAAGACAAATCTTACTGGAGAAACTACTGCCCGTGATTGACATTTGATGGAAAACAACTACTGGGTCGTGTCTTCAAAGAAGACACTTTTAAAAACTGATTACTTCAGAAGTAAATCATAATAAGGTATTTTCAGAAGAAAGGACACTAACCAAAAGCGATTTTGTGTTAATCCATTTCTCAAGTTTACTATTTTTCCTCAGTTGGGTTATCTGCGTCTTCACTATCAAAACTGATTAGCAACTCAAGTATCTTGAGCTCAAAGTAAGCCAGATATCAAATACTTTCTATTAAGATTTTCTTCACATGCCTAAATTATTGCATCAGTAAGCAGACAAAATATGCTGCCAACAAATGACTTTCATGTTGTTAACATCAATCTTTACTGGAAGTAAACTCTAAAAACTGTAGATAAACAGTTCTGTTATTGCTGGGTGGTGGTGGCACACATCTTTAACCCCAGCATTTAGGAGGCAGAGGCAGAACAGCCTGGTCTACAGCGAGTTCCAGGACAGCTGGGGCTACACAGTAAAATTGTCTTGAAACCACCACCACCAAAAAACAAAAAAACCAACCCAGTTCTGTTATCAAAGCAGCTAAGTTTTTGAAGAAAGGCCACAGTAATAAATGAACAGAAGATATGCCTATCAAAACTGTACAGGTGGACCAACAGATAAGAACCCATTTACTGCCTGTTGGTAGTGGCATGTGCCTTTAATCCTAGCTGGCAGAGGCAGGTGGGTCTTAAGGGTGCACCTACAGAGCAAGTTAGGACAGTCATGGCTACATAGAGAAACCCTGTCTTGAAAAATAAAAGAACCCATTTACTTACCTTAGCACTTAATATATCACATAAAATGATCTATAAAATCATTAGGTTAAAATAGCATATCCAAACATTTAAATAAGTCTGAGTTAAGCAAACAGAGTGAGATGCCACCTCAAAAAAAAAAAAAAATAGCTCAGAAGCATGCACTCAGGGCAAAAATTAGTGCATTAGTTCAAAGTAAGAGCCACCTTAAGAGTAGTTCATTGGAACCAGGCATAGTAGTGCATGCCTTTAGTCCCAGTGCTTGGAGGATGAGGTGAGTGGGTCTGTGTTCAAAGCCAGCCTGGTCTACAGAGCAGCCAAGGCTACCTAGTGACACCCTGTCTCAAACAAACAAAAAAAGAGCTTCAATGTAAAAAGTCCTAACAAAAAGACAGAAAGACAAATGACAAGACAGCTAAATAAGCTGTAGCAATTTTGGTCACAGAAGAACAAACCAGAACCAAATGTCCTAAGGACAGTGAGTGTTTGGAAAGGACTGGAAGAGTGCAGTATTGAAGACAGCTATCCTGAAAAAGGAAGCATCTGGCAGATGCAACTCCAAAAGAGAAGGCACAGGGATCAGACAGACGTGTCTCACAGCCGTACTAAATCACTGTAGCTTCTCTCTATTATGATACTATAAGGCTAGAAGTAAATACGTAAACTCTAAAGTAGATGATAAACCCATCAAGTGTTTACCAAGTCAGTTGTGATGCATTTGGCAGATTGTAAAGGGACAGGAGGATGAAACCGACAAGGCACTATGCAAATCACAATTAAAATGATTTAAAAACATGAAAATTAATATTCAGAACCATAGAAAAGAGTGGCAATTCTGGTTCTATTTTACTTTTTTCTTTGAGATGGGATTTCATTATGTTGCCCAGAAAGTATAATTCTCACCTAAGTGACCTTTGGTCACCAGGACTGAGCATCAACATGACCCTGAACAATATGCTGCTATAGTGACAAAGTCACTGTTTTTCTGGTTAAATCAATCACCATCCAGGGATAACTGCTCACACCAGTCCTGCCCTACTGCACGCTCATGAGGACAGAAAAAGGTATGCCTCCTCATTAATTGCCAATCAAGAAAAGTTCTAGACTCCTAAGCCTACAATTTAACTAGTGGTACAGCACTCAGCTAAACAGAACTGCTATTACTCCTTCTGTATACCCCAGACCTCCAACACATCAACAGCCTCATTAAAGCTGGCCCAATGCCCACAAACTGTCTAGCTGATTGTTGTCTCCTCAGAGCAGGAACTACAGTATCTTCTGACAACTGAGTCTGGTTTCTAATAGGGTCTTTTCACCAATGACCAGAGCGACAAAACATAACACTTTAAAACTGGGAACAGGAGCCCCGAGGGGAAACACTCCTGCGGATGCCCTTTAAAACTTACCCAAGGGGGGTGGGGGGGAATGTATCCAAGGACACTTTTCACAGCTAACTTTGTGCTACTTCTCAGAATTCTGATCTGAAACACCACAGCTAATGTATGAGTCATTTTCTTTACAAGAGCAAGTAACAGCGGTGACATTAACAACTTAAAATACAAACACTGAAAGAAAACCTGTTAGGAGGAACGCTGAAACACAGAAAAATAGTAGCAGGTCAGCTAAAGTGACAGAAACAGAAAATCTACTCCTCACCATTAATGAGGTTTTTTTACACCACAGGAAGAAAATATTATCAACAATGCAAAAATTACCACCTTCTTACTGGGGTTCTTTAAAATCAGAAATAAAGTCTATTGTAGAGTCACATTTAAACATGAGAACTTAAGACTATTATACTGTTGAAATGTTCCTAGAATGCTAAGAAATCACCTGTAAGAAGCCCTTTTCCATAAGTTCTCTCAGTGGCATGAAGACTTTAAGCATTTTAAGTACGCGCTCCACAATAAATTCTCAATTCTGAGAAACATTTGAAAATCACCTGTTTTGCCTCTCAGTATTCTGAAGCTCCCTGTGGTCCCTTTTCAGGTGTTTGGTCAAAGACGTAAAGTACTCTTTTAAAAGATTCTGGAAAGGCTGTTGCTTCTCTGGACTAATGATCTCACTAGGAGGAAAGTTCAAGTTAAACTTCTCTGCAGCGCTTTTCACTCTCCTCGGTACAAGTCCAGCAATGTCATCTCCACAATGTCGACAGAAACTAATCACCACAGAAACGTGAGTGTGGGATTCTCGGTCAGCATTGATAATACTTTTTAGCTGTTCATAGATTAAGGAAAGACCTTCCTTGTCAGTGAAAATTCCCACTATTGTCAATTCTGCAATGAAACGCAAGTCAGTTCTTAGCTTGGTAATGTTAGGTGTTTTCTCCTCTTTCCTTGCTTCAAAATGTTTTTTCCACACCTGAAGAAGTGAGGGTGCAAAGTCAGCGTACCGCTGGTGGAAGAGAGAGCAGAGGTGCACAGCACAGTTCACATCAGAGATTTTTAATTTTGCTTCCACAATGGAAGCTACGGCTTCTGCAATATATTTGCTTAAATTCAGGCCATTAAAATCATGAGACAAGGAGTCTCTCTGTTGTTCTGTGATTGTTTTTAGTTTCTTGACAAAAGCAGTATTTTTCTTTAAGCTCGAATCTAGGCGGCTAAAGAAATTTTCCTCTGGTCGGTTGTCTGGAGCATTTTGGTTTTTGCTACGGAGTTCCTTTCGTAATTGATGGCGTTCCCAAGCCTCCTGATGAAGCTGAAGAGATTCTTCTTTCTCTCTATGTAAAAGACAAAACACAGATAAACATATAAACATTTTGAAAGTCAATGAGAAACTACAATCTAAGTATAAAGATCCAAAAGGAACAAAAGGAGCAAAGAGCCTCCACGGCTTTTGCTGCCTTGAGGTCCTGTAGAACCTGAATCTTGTACATGCTAAGTGGGCACTGGGCCTCTGATTTGCACTCACCACTTCTTCATTACTTTCAAAGGCATTATATTAATGATTCAATATACTGACAGCAGAGTAAATTATAGCACCTACTGGGGTAGAATGATTTCTAATAATTTAAACTGTTAATCATTCTGTCAATTTGTGAGTTCAACTGACCTAAGACACAATGTTCAATATGTAAAATATAAAATGATATATGCCTGAGAATAATATAGAATGTTAAACAAAAGCATTGGGTAAATAGAAACATATTATAAACATTTCAGTTAAACCACCATTACAAAATGTACTGGATTGTCATGAATTCTTTCTCCATACTTAGCATTTATCAAACAACTAGTAAAGGCCAGCATGGGTTATATGAAAAGCTTCACCACCTTCCTCCCCCCACACACAGCAAAGAAGATCCTGGACTGAAGAGATGGCTCAAACTTAGGAACACTGGCTGTTCTTCCAAAGAACCCAGGTTCACTTTTGAGTATCCACATTGCAGCAGCTCACAACGATCTTGAACTCCAGGTTCAGAAGATCTGCTGCCTTCTTCAGGCCTCTAAAGGCATTGCATGTGGAGCCCAGACATGGATATTGGTAAATACTCATCATATATAAAATAAAAATCCAAAAACTTCTTTCCAGAGCATCAATAATAAGAAATACTCATGACTTGGGAAGTCTGGGAAGGAACTCTAGGAGAACTACCACTTTAAAATCCTTTAATGAGTACAATAAACTCAATTTAACCTAAAAGAATAGTTAAAAGCTGACTTAACTTTTTTTTCACCTAGACATTTAGAAAAAAGTAATGACTTGGGGCAGGGGTGGAGACAACAGAGAATTTGATTTTAAGATATTAGAACATATGTTTTTAAAATATGAATCTGCAAAAAAATAATTTTCCAGCCGGGCGTGGTGGCACACGCCTTTTTTTTGTTTGTTTGTTTTTGTTTTTGTTTGGTTTGGTTTGGTTTTTCGAGACAGGGTTTCTCTGTATAGCCTTGGCTGTCCTGGAACTCACTTTGTAGACCAGGCTGGCCTCGAACTCAGAAATCCGCCTGCCTCTGCCTCCCGGGTGCTGGGATTAAAGGCGTGTGCCACCACGCCAGGCTTATTATTACATTTTATCTTCATAAATATTTGAATTTTTTCCACTCAAAGGTTAGGAAGTGGAGCTAGAGAGATGACTCGGCAGTTAAAAGTACTGGCTGCCCTTCCAGAGGACCTGGGATCAGTTTTCAGCACCTCTTGGTGGCTCACAACCATCCATAACTGGTTCCAGAGACTCCAACACCATCTTCTGGCCTCAGCAGACATGTGTGCAGACACACATGCAGGCAGAACACTTATATACACAAAATAATAAAATTAATAAAAATTTCCAAAAACAACTCGAAAATTAGTTGTTTTCAGTTATTTTTAAAGCACTTTGAAGCCGGGTGTGTGCAGTGCATGCCTTTAACCCAAGCACTTGGGAGACAGATGCAGACAAGTCTCTACAAGTTAGAGGCCAGTATGGTATACACAGTGAATTCCAGGACAGTCAGAGCTACATACATAGTGAGATCCTGTCTCAGGAAAAACAACGACAAACAACTTTGAAGGGACAAAGGAAGTGCTGTAAAACCAAGTATGTCTATGAATTAAAATTTTAGTAGAATGATCAACACTACACAAGCCTAACAGTTGGGTCTGACCCCTAAAGCCCAAAGTGGAAGGAAAAAACCAACTCCTCATCATTGTCCTCTGGCCTCTATGCAAGTGGGCATGAAAGTGCACATGCAGCTGGACGGTGGTGGTTCACGCCTTTAATCCCAGCACTCGGGAGGCAGAGGCATGCGGATTTCTGAGTTTGAGGCTAGCCTGGTCTACAGCATGAGTTCCAGGACAGCCAGGGCTATACAGAGAAACCCTACCTCGAAACACCAAAAAAGTGCACATGCACACACACAAATTAAAAAAAAAAAGTTTCTAAATTTTGGAAGAAAAAATAAGCAAGAAATTCTGAAGAATCATAGTTGTGACTATTCTAAAATTGGCCACTAGTACTGCCTTCCATACCTCTCTTCCTTATTAAAAAGGGAGAGCCTGGGACTGGAGAAATGTCTCAATGGTTAAGACAACTTGCCACTCTTCCAGAGGACTCCTGTTGGTCCCTAGGACCCACTTCAGATGACTCACAACTACCTATAACCACAGCTCCAGGCACTCTGATGCTCTCTTCAAACCTCCTGGGTCACCTGCACACATGACACACACACACCCCGTTTTTGTTTCTTAATGGAGATGGAGTTTTGCAAAGTGTAGTTGCTCAGTAAATTTTAGTTGAAGGGCACCGGCCTAGCATGCAAAAGGTCCTACTCTTCCCTCCACTGAGGAGCGAGAGGGAAAAAGGTTTGACAAACAAAAACCCAGGTCACCCTAGACTCATAAACCACGAAAGACTGCAATACTTAAGAACCTCACGCATGGTCAGGGGAACCAAGGGGACAAGCTGACATCTTCCCAGACATCACTACAGTCAGCCCCTTCCCCACTGCGTCCTGTCCTTAGGTGCGCACTCTCCCGCCTTCACCCCAGCCCAAGTCTCTTACTTCAGCTGAGCAGCCGCTTCTTCCTGCTGCCGCTTAGCCTGCTCCTCCTGCTTTTTCCTCTCTTCCTCTTCCTGTTTCTTCTTTTCTTCCTCTTCCTTCTTCTTTAACTCTTCCTCTGCCTTCACCTTCTCTTCCTCTTTTTTCTTGCGTTCCTTGTCTTCCTTTTTTCTCTTATCTTCTTCCAGTTTCTTCTTTTTGTCTTCTGGGACTTTACTGACCTCCTTCTTGGCAGTGATCTTGAGATCCCCGTCCTTTGGTTTCTCCTTGCTGCTCACTGGCCGCCTCTCACTGCAGTCTTTTTCCTTGTTGTTTAGTAAAGATTCTTTTTCTTCCATACTTGCTGATTTTTTACGCTCAGCTGGCATTATGTGACCCAGGACAACCTGTAAGAATAAAAGAATGTCAGTACTGTGGGCAGAGTTATTTAACAACATGGCATTATTTTTAAAAGAAAACATATTAATGAAGCTTGGCAACCATGAAGTTTTAAAACGCTATGAAGTAGCATGGTGCTGCCTTAGAAGCTGGGGATGTACTGGTGGGAAAGTGCCTGCCAAGCTTGCACAGCACTCGGTCACATCCTATGTTTTATTATTATTAATTCCTCTATATATAAGGTTGTTGTGTGTTGTTTTTATTCTTTAATTAAGGAAACTTTTAAGCATAAAAGTGGGTTGGCAGCCGGAGCGAGCGGGGCTGGCCGGAGCGAGCGGGGCTGGCCGGAACAAGGGAAAAAAAAGTGGGTTGGGCATCATGGTGCACACCTTTATCCTGGCACTTAGGAGACAGAGGCAAGTGGACCTCTATGTGTTCCAGGACGGCCAGGGTTCTAGAAACCCTGTCTCACAAAATAAACAAAACAAAAAACAAAAAAGTGGCAGTACAGCATTTAGAACTTCTAGACACATATCATCAGCTCCAACCATGATTAACTTCAAAACAATTCATCACTGTAACTGGAGTTTTTTTTTTGTTTGGTCGGTTTTTTTTTTTTTTTTTTTTTTTTTTTTTTTTTTTTTTTTTTTTTTTTTTTTTTTTTTTGGTTTTTTTCTTTCGAGACAGAGTTTCTCTGTGTAGCCCTGGCTGTCCTGGAACTCACTCTGTAGACCAGGCTGGCCTCGAACTCAGAAATCCACCTGCCTCTGCCTCCCAAGTGCTGGGATTACACCCAGCTCAACATCACGAGTTTTAATCCATGTTTTTAACATGTGTTGAGAGTAATGCTCAGTAGGTCAAGGTAGGACCTGCCACGAGTTAAGGTCAGCCTGTGTTATATAGTGAACTGCATACCACCTTTAGCTATACAGTTAAATCCTAACTTTAGATAGATAGATAGATAGATAGATAGATAGATATAGATATATAGATAGAGAGAGGAGGGGAGGCGGCTCAGAAGGTAAAGGTGCTTGCACCAATTCTGACCACCCCAGGAACCCACATGGTGGATGAATGAGAGAACCAATTCCTACAAGTTGTCATCTGACCTCCAAATCGACTAAAGAAGTAAATTAAAAAAAAAGTTTTTAAAGGAATAAGAAACTGAACATTCAGGATGAAGCTCAGTGGACAAGTGCTTAGCATGTCTTAGCACTGTGAATAAAGCAAATAGGTCTGACTATTTTGCTGTGACCATAGTACTGTGAGAGAATGCTATCTAACATGAGGGAAGCCCAATTATCAGCAACTCCAAAAATGAGGAAAGAGGCAGAGAGCCTGGTTTTACTATTTTATGGAATATTCATGAAACATATTTACACAAGAGAATAGTTACAAAGCAAAAACTCTTGCTTCCTACTGATCAATGAACAGAGAATAGAAGACTGACAAATTTTACCCCATTACTATAATCTTTTGTTTGTTTGTTTGGTTGGTTCTTTTTGTTTTTTCGAGACAGGGTTTCTTTGTATAGCCCTGGCTGTCCTGGCACTCACATTGTAGATCAGGCTGGCCTCCAACTCAGAAATCCTCCTGCCTCTGCCTCCCGAGTGCTGGGATTAAAGGCATGCGCCACCACTACCAGGCTCTTAGCAAATTTTTAAAATAAAAAAAACTTACTCTCTCAAATTAGAGCAGGCCTTCAATCTCATTAGTACAAGACAATATTTATAAACATAATGATGAATAAGACCTGTATATTGTTCTGGATCAGTCAGTAGGGTAGCCAGTAGGCCAGGAGTTTCTAAACCTCAGCACTATTATCACTTTGAGTAAGTCTGGTGTTTTTTGGTTTTTGTTTGTTTGTTTAGCAGTGCTAGAAATGAAACTCGGGCTTTTTGCCCACAAGGTAAGCACTCTACCACTGAGCTATATCCTCAGTCTATAAGATAATTCATTCTTTGTGGAATCAAAAGGTTATCTTATATACCTGAAGCAGCTAAGCACGTCTGTGCTTCCTGTGTAGTAAATGACAACAAATTACTCCAGACAGTAACAAATGCTTCTAAGGAACAAAAGCATCACTGAGAAATTGCTGCACTAAGCCACTTAACCATGAATGCAACTTAAATAAACCCTGCAACTCAGCTGCTCAGGACCACCATATTTCAAGTGTTCAATTTCCCACAACCAGTGGCTTCCAAGCAAGGCAGTACAGATACCAAACATTTCCACCAACACAGAAAGTGCTATTTGGACAGCGCTAAACAAACACATCCTTAACTGGGAACTACAGATACTGAAACAAAAAAAAAAAAAAAAAAACTGTATATCTCACCAAAATGTAGGACTTCTCAGAAAATATACTTCTCTACCCTAGAGCTAGTTATCTCACATAATTTTTTGGGCAATACTTTTACATTTTAACTTCTAAATTATCTGCAAGTTACATACAAGAAAATTCACAATATTATTTACAAAGTATAAAAAGTATTTAAACTTCTTGTTGTCTTAGTAAAAGTTAAGGATGTACAAGTATTCTTAAATATTTTTAAGTACAGCATTTAAATTATAGCAAGAAATCCCAGGTTAATAGCTAAAGCCTTTGCAATAATAAATAAAGTATAAATAAATAAGGAATTTATTACTTTAGTGTTAAATATTATCAGAAAGACAGCCTAGACCAGGAGAATTCTGAAGGTACACAGATAGCCTAGTAGTCAAGTCTTCACCTTCCTTCAACCTCCCTTCTTTTCTCATTTACCTTCTTTTTCTCCAGTATATATCCACCTTTAATGTGAAAATACCACACTCTAAAACAAACCTTCAAACAGTATAATGCCAGTATCTAGTCACAGGAGCCATACTAAACATTTTATGTACATTATCTCATTTAATACTAAAATTTTTATGAGGTGGGTATTGTTTTCCCTATTTATAAATGAGTAAACTGAGACTTAACCAAGTAACTTGACCAAGGTCTCCACAGCTGGTGATAGAACTGGAATGTGAATTCACAGTCTTAACCAAAGTTAAGAACCCTGAGAGTACCAAACTATGAGATGGAAGACTTGATCACAGACACCCGACTATGACAAATCATAGAATTATGAATCTCAGGAGGCTCTGATAATGGCTAAGCACTTGCAACATAACGTTAACTTACTGGCACACTCTGGCTGAATGTATGGAGACAATGTAATGTTTAAGGTAACAAAACAATCTTATTTAAGGGTATTAATCATTATATGCAACAAAAATCTATGAAATTTGAATTTTGTGATTAGAAGTATCAACAAGATATTTCAAGATTATATGAACATAAAATTCTCAGACAACAAAAATGACATCAGAATTTATAACTAAAGTGTTCCTTATAAAATTAAAATTCTTCCATAGAATCAACTCTTTATCTGACAAATCCATGAAAGATCACCATGTATAAGCTCAAGAGGGTCCCAAACTTTCCTGACTCACAATAGTCACTTTTCAGTTAATGTAAATAACTGCCATACTAATAAACAGTAACAGTCAATGACAGATTAAAACAGATCGTGTTTCTGAAGATGGTAAAACAGATTCCCAAAAAGATCTGCAAATCTTGGTATCAGAACCAAATTCCAGCTAACAAACTTATAACTAAAGTCCAGGCAGCAATAACACTTAAGCAAACAGAATAGGTGTTCAAGTCAGCCTTAAGTCTGTGTCTCAGCTTTGTATGTTACTAGCTATGGAAATCAGACAACTTAACTTCTCTATTTATTTGCCAATAAAATGGAGCTGTTGCTGCCCAACTTAAAGAGTTACTAACCTATAGCATAGTAGCCACCATAAATACACTAAATGGGGGGAGGGGGGGAACGCCTTTAATCCCAGCACTTGGGAGGCAAAGGCAGGCAGATTTCTGAGTTCGAGGTCAGCCTGGTCTATAGAGTGTGAGTTCCAGGACAGCCAGGACTACACAGAGAAACCCTATCTCGAAAAACCAAAAAAAAAAAAAAAAAAAAAGAAAAGAAAAAAAGAAATGAAATGACAGTTCTCTTTCAGGCCTGACGGGTAAAAGTCCATTACAAAATGAGAGATCTTTAGGATTAAACAGACGATGGGGCTCTACCCTCCAAGCTTCAGGGTTACACTGAGTGTGTTAGGCAGTACAAGCTGCCCAACACTACCCAAGTGCTTCAGTAACTACTCAGGGCTCGTTTCCACTATGTTCACACTCACAGGACTGTGTAAACCAAGTACACTAGAAAACAAACACAAATCCAATGATACACATTTGTATCCTGTCAATTTAAATTTAATAAATTAAATCTAATAAAAGCGCTAGATTCTTATTTAATAACAGCTAAATAATTCACCTAAAGTGTTTCTAAATCTCCCATGTAATATTATATTAAAATAATGAATATAAAAGTTAGTGGTTTTGAAATTGAAATAGGATCAACTTTTACAAACTACTCTGCTAAATACAATTATACTCAGACAGCCCTTAAAAGTAAAGTATGATTGAAAATCACCTTTCTAGCTCCCAAAATACCACTCCGGGCACTTGGTCTGTATTATTTTAGTTGCCTTTCTAAATACATTCTAAACTTCCAAAAGAAAGTAAAAACTGTTTTACTAGTAAGATAGATTCTAATGCAGTGTCCTGGAGAGAGGACAGAGAACAGAGGTGTTCCCCTAATACAGCTATTAGTTTGCTAAGTACCATATGGTCTATGTATGAAATCACAATCAGACTGCTCTGAAAATACTACAGAGTAAGAGAATGCTGGTTTACCTTTCAAGTCTGTGCTTTGAACTCAAAATGTTCTAAAGGTAGAATAGAACAGCACAGAGATATCTTCCGGTTTCTGAGTTTATTCTTTTACAAAGTCCTTATATATATATATGTATATATATATATATATATATATATATATATGTATGAGACTTATTCAAATTTTTTCAGACTTATTCAAATTTATTCAATTTCACCACAGCTCAAAAATGGCTTTCCTGATGATTTGTACTTTTATGAACACCTAAAAACTATGACAAATGAGAAGGGTCAGTAAACAGTCTTACTTTCATCTAATGTGTCAATCGGTACATTTAAGGTTTTCTAAGAGCAAGGCTATTCGCTACCATGCATACCCCCAAACCTGTAAGCAGCCTCTGCTAGGCTCACCAGATCAAACACCGTGTGATCACCTCTCTAGTTCAACAGTACTTGTAAGGGAAGTAATGAAAGCCTTGAGTTAAGAGTCGAAGAGTCAACCAGCCTACCTGATTAAAAGGAAGTAAACCCAAACAGCCCTGTTCCCCCCATCCGCAGGTCCGCTCCAAGCCTCTTCCCTTGCACACGCATCACCCACAAATCTCCCACAAACCCTCGCTGGGGTTCAGGGTCCCACCATTGACACACTTCCCGTCCACAACTCCTATCCCGTGGGGACATCTAAGCCCCAACCCTAACTTCTCATCCCACACTCCCTCAGACCGCAGCCTCTCGAGCTCGGCTGCCTACTCCACATCTTCCCGGCTTCCTCGTCCACGCTCCCCTCCGGACCGCCGAGCTTCGCCCCGAGCTTCTCCTCACACTCTTCCACGCCCCCGAACACCTTCCCCCTCCACGGCAGGCTCCCCCGCCTCCGGCCCCGAGGCTGGGCCCAGGCACGCGGGGCAGACACCTCTTCTGTCGCCCTCACGCTGGCCTCGGCCGGGCCGGGACATCGCCCCCCACACACATTGCCCGGAGCCTCCGGGAGAGGGGTCTGAGGAGGACGACGTGCGACCCGCTCGTCCCTCCACCGCTCGCCGCCCCCGGAGAGCTGGAGTGCGGAGTCGCCTCTCGGGTCCCTCGGGGAGTAGGAGTCCGGGCCGGTAGCCCTCCGCGCCAGCTCGTCTCTATCGTCGGAGCGGAGGGCAAGGAGGATCCCCGGGACTCACCTAGTGCCTGTTGTCAACATTAGCCCCGGGTTTCCCAGCACCAACTCCAGCGCTCGGGCTCCCCTCCCCTCCCCCCGCCGCTCTCGCAGCCGAGGGCCCGCCTTCCCTCCGCTCCCCTCCGCCCTCCGCCCGTCGGCCCGCCCGCCCGCCACTCACCAACGCGGCCGGGCTGCTAGGGGGGCGGGGCGGAGCGAAAGGGGAAGAGGAAAAGGCTGCCCGCGCGACTGCCCTAATCCAAATGGACCCTCGTCGCCGGCCCTCGCTATGTGTTCAGTCCCTCGTCTTCGTTACGAAGCGATCGATCTATACCTAACCTCGAGGGTGTGTTTCTACTTCAGTCATTCGTTGAGATTCTCCTATCCGTAAAATTTTTGTGTCCAGGCAGTCAATAGGACAACCGCTTCCAGCACCCTCCGATCAGGGCCCCGGCAGAGGGGAGGAGTGTTCCAAGGACCAGAGGCGGGAAGTGGATTGGTCGTCAGGAAAGGGAAAGCGCCTGAATTGGAGATGCGCAGGCGCAAGCGATTCACGGGGGGGTGGGGGAGCGAGAATGAGGCGGGGCGGAACGCTAAGGAGGCATAGAAGAGTGGTGGGATAGTAGAAATACGGGGCGCTGTCGAGGTCAAGGTTGGTCACTTAGTTCTCTGAAGGTTGCCTGATGCGAACGTGAGGAACGGGTTCAAGGAGGCAAACTTTGATTGGACTAATACCGAAAGGTGGAAGGTTTAAGAAATTGAAAACTGGAGAAGCTAAAGAACATGGCTGTTGAGGAAGGTAGAGGTTGCTTCGGAGTAGGACTAGACTGGTGGGGGAGTTTCCAGAACCGGTTTAAGCAGTTGGACATGAAAAACATCTAGAATAGAGAGCAATCAAGGCTTTTCCCATATGGAAAATATAGAAAGTCCTCTATTGTAAGTATTATAACTTTCACTGTGGAATGAAATCGCCCCGTTTTTAAAGGGATGGGGGTTACGAACTTGAACCAAATTGACTGTGAGGTGCATTATCAGCTGCTCAACCTGTTTTCCCAAGTGGATATAATGTGCGTCTGACCTCCGATTCGTGTTCAGATTGTGGTCTGCTTAGATGTGCATATGGTTCCGCTCTCGCTGGCCCATAGCCAAAGGAACAAAGGTGCAAAACAAGTCTGGATTCATCAGTGTTCAAGCCCGAACAATGATCTGCTACCAACCTTAGTGCTTGAGATGTCTTTGCCCCCTTTTTATTTGCCCATCTGCTTTCTCCCTGTCCACTTCATTATTAGCAAGTAAATTCTCTTTCAAATTATGCACTTCCTGTGTTAATTTTTTCTGGTTGAAAATAACCAATAGATCAATCACGTAAAGGGTACCAAAGGAGGGAGAGGTGAATGCTGCCATTCTATGCCATTGATAAGTAATTATGAGAAACTTTTTCTCTGATAACACACAACTGAGGTCCACTTGCAAGTCGCCGGTTTTCTTCTCTTATTTTGTCTGTCTTACCCTGCTCCACATCTGGAGCAGTCCCTCGTCTTCGTTACGAAGCGATCGATCTATACCTAACCTCGAGGGTGTGCTTCTACTTCAGTCATTCGTTGAGATTCTCCTATCCGTAAGATGTGGTGGTTCACATCTGTAATTCAGCACAGGGGGGGCTGGAGCGGGAGGATTGATACAAGTTAGAGGCCATCCTAGCACACAGCAAAATCCTTTCTCAAAACAAAAAAGTATTCTTTTCCTGGACCTGGGGAATATAGCTTACAGCATTGCCTTATCTTGCATGAAGCTATGGGCTCTAACTTAGGACCCCATTTAAAAACTGAGAAAAAAATAGGGGCTGGAGAGACAGTTTAAGAGTTAGAATTACTTGTTGCTGTTGCAGATAGCTGGGTTCAGTTCTCAGCACCCACATGGTAGCTCACAACCAACCAACTGTATAAATCTAGACCCAGGGTCTCTGGTACCCTCTACTGGTGTCTGCAATGCACATGTATACATACACACATATAGTTTTTTGTTGTTGTTGTTGTTGTTGTTGTTGTTTGGTTTTTTGAGACAGGGTTTCTCTGTGTAGTCTTGGCTGTCCTGGAACTCACTCCAAAGACCAGGCTGGCCTCAAACTCAAATCCACCTGCCTCTGCCTCCCAAGTGCTGGGATTAAAGGCGTGTGCCACCACCACCCGGCCTTTTAACTTTTAAAAAAGGAAGAAAGATTTACCCCTGTATTGATGAACAAGTTCTCATCCTAAACAAGTCAACCCCTGTCTTATTAACAGATGCTATTAGGAACTCTTATAATCACAGGGACCAAAAAAGAGGAGGCGCTAAGGATCAGCTCAAAGGTAGAGCATTTCCTTAGCATGCAAACAACCGTGGGTTTCCTCCCCAGCACTAAATGGTAATATGTTTAGTACAGTAAACACTAAGCCTATGTTATCCAACTAGATACAATTAAGTAAATAGATGAGACATTGGAAGGAACTCTGCCCAAGAGATGAAAATTTAATTATGAACTTAAACATTACATGTGCTGCTCCATTTATAACAGTCTTGCATCTTGGGGCTGGAGAAATGGCTCAGCGGTTAAGAGCACTGACTGCTCTTCCAGAGGTCCTAAGTTCAAATCCCAGCAACCACATGGTGGCTCACAACCATCTATAATGGGGTCTGATGCCCTCTTCTGGTGTGTCTGAAGAGAGCAGTGGTGTACTTATATAAATTAAATAAATCTTTTTTAAAAATCATATTCTTTAAAACAAAAACAAAAACAGTCTTGCATCTTCTTTACACCTGTTTTAAATTCAACCCAAACTGAAAATATTTCAGCCACCTAACCTACTAAACATCCTAGCTCTGCAGTACAGTATGCTTAGAGTATTAGCTGTTATCTCTCATGAGCATTTAACATAGCTAACTAGGGCCATGCAGGCCAAAGCTTGCTATCACAAGGAAAAAAAAAAAAAAAACAACAACAAAAAAAATTTTAAACTGAGTTTTTAACTGAATATAAGTTTTGTACTATCATAAAGTCAAAAATCCTAAATTAAGCTGTAGTTACATAAGGAACCATTCTTACAACCATAAGAATGGGTACGATTGCCAAAGAAAATATCAAGAAGCAGCTGGCTCAGGACTAGTCCCAGAGAAACCACTAGGCATATAAAAGTCTGTAAATGGGGTATAAAGGAGAAAAAGGAAAGCCAGCAAGAGTATTGGTGTCATGGAAGGCAAAGGAAGAGATGTTTCAGGGAGGGGAAGCGAGAGAATGAAGAATACAGTGATGAGAGGCGCTCATCTTTGGGTGAGCTTTCAGGAATCATTTTGGCCTTGCAGATGGCAGGTTACTATTTTAAAAGGTAAGTCTCTCTTGGGGGAGTCGGAGATTAAATTGGAGCTGGAGAAAAAAGAAGACATATTTGGGAAATTTTTATGGTGAGGAGCAGCAGAAAAAAACAGAGCCAAGAGGTCCTTCAAGCCTAGGGCATCCCTCCAACGGCTCAGATGCAGAGGCCGCCCACTCTCCTCCGCTTCATCTTAGTGTCGGTGTTTCAGTGTATACTTGTGTGCCAGAGGAGAGTCTTGTGTAGTCCTGGTTGGCCTCAAACTTACTATGTATCCAAAGATCATCCTGGAACTACAGGCATGGACTATCACATCTGCTAGAAAGCTGGACTCTTTGGTCACTTAATACACTGAGTATATTTTATGACTCTATTCCAAGACAGTTGTGACCAAGCCCGCTCAGTCAGTCAGTGGGTTCTCCAGCGCAGGAGTGAGGATTGAAAAGAGACAATTAAACAATGCTGCAGCGTGACCCCAGTCAATTCTGAGACTGAAGGCAAATTTAATTTTCCCAATCTGTTTTTTATACCATTTTAATTACACGAAAGTATTAAGGGCGAACAGTACAATAAGGAACTAAAAGGACAATAGTCAAGAAACAAGCAAGACAATAAACACGATCACTCTGGTGATGCTGTTTCTAAGGATGATCAAGATATCTGAGCCTACTTCTTTGTTCTACCCTAAAACCAGATTCTTACCTGAGCTTACTTCCTTGTCAAGGCAAATGTCAGATTCCTGCCTGAAGTCCATTTCCTTGTCCTTGGCCAATGTCAGACTCCTGGCAAGTGGCACCCCAAAAAGGCTCTCCACACAGTTGGCTGCAGTGAGCCATTCTAGCCTATGAGAAAGGGTGTTGTGCCTCAGGACAGCTTGGCTCAGAACACAGTACCTGCTGCCTTGGCCAGGATCTAACAGAGGTAACCTTGACAAGCCCTGGCTGTAGTCTGTCTTAGAGTATCCTATAGAACTGTAGAGGGTTCACTCTTTAATGAGCATGACAGGGGCTGGAAAGATGGCTCAGGGGTTGAGAACACTCACGGGCTGCTCTTATGGAGGACCTTGGTTTGATTCCCAGCATCTGAAAAGGTCAGCTCAGGAACTTTTTTGAGACACTTGCTCCTCCGAAAGGGAGAGGCTAATAATTGAAATTTCTCAGACAACAGGGTGGAACCAACCTGAGCGTGGGGACTCATTCCACCCAACAGACTGTTGCCCGCCTTCAGACAAGGGAAATCCTTGTCACCTCATTCCCTAAAGACCAATCAGTTTAAAAGGTGCACTGTTCTGCCAATCATATTGTGCCTAGTTGCTGATGCTCTATTCTGCCCCTGGAAACCATATAAAAACTTGCTGACTGGGTGCTGTGGGTCGCTGCCTCTCCTTTAGGTCTGGGATAACCCCAGTGCACTGGAACAATAAATTCGTCTTGCTTCTTGCATCAATGCTGGGCCCAAGTGTTTCACTCAGGGAGTCCCTGGTAAGCTAAGGCTCCCCTGAATCTTACACATCCATATGGTCGCTGAGTTCCACAGGATCCAATGTGGCCTCACAAGTATTGCATGCAGGCAATACGCACCCATACACATACAATAAAGATGAGTATGCACAGATCATCAGAAATTTGACCCCCTGGTGGCCCATAACTGTTTCTGCTTCACTGGCTGTGGAGAAACTCCCAACCATGAAATGCCTCTGTGAAGACAGTTTCCCTACTGTAGCCCTGGCTGTCCTGGAACTCACTCTATAGACCAAGCTAGTTTTGAACTCAGAGATCAGCCTGCCTCTGCCTCTCAAGTGCTGGGATTACAAGTGTGTGCCACTGGGCTTGGCTTCACTACATTAGTAGACTCTGCTTCTGCTCTTTTTCAGTCTTTGTGAATTCCTCCACAGCCTGCTCATTTCCAGCTCACCAATGGCATCTACTCAGGCAGCCTTCTGAGAACCAAATACTCTCCTCTCAGTCTTGAAAAGAATATCTCCCTGGGCGTGGTGGCGCAAACCTTTAATCCCAGCACTTGGGAGTCAGAGGCAGGCAGATTTCTGAGTTCAACTCCAGCCTGGTTTACAAAGTGAGTTCCAGGACAGCCAGGACTATACAAAGAAACCCTGTCTCAAAAAAAAACCAGAAAAAAATCTCTCTTTATAAAGTGTATTATAAATGAGATTTTTACAACAGTCATCATCTTAGCTGGACATGGTGCATGAACCTCTGATCTTCTATATGGGGAGCAGAGAATAAAGTGACTCAAAAGAGAGGCCAAGTCATTGTAACTTTAGGATTCCAGTGCTTTATTTTAGAATTAAGTTAGAATTTTAAGCTGTATTGTTTTAATTTGATTCTAGCAACATGTTACCACCACTGCTTCTTAGTATTTTAAAATGCCAGTGCAAAATGGTTGTGTTCATAACTCGGTGATATTGTTGTATTGAGAAATATCCTGGGGGCAAAAGCTCTCTCCAAGAGCATATTTCCTGTTTTCACTTTCTGTATCAGTTGCTAGCATGTGTTTCTTCTGGAAAGTACCACACTGCAGACACAATAATCTATTTCCCCATGAAGGCTGTAGAAAGAGCCAATCCATTGTTTCCTGTTTAATGAAAGACTCACCTAAATATATCTATATATAACTTGTATTATTGTTTTCACATTAGAGGGTCAATATCAATACTAATAAGCTAATAACAATCACTAGCACCCTTTGGGCATTTACTATGGGGCAATTACTATACATCTGTTCTCTATTTTAAAACAGCTCAATATAACAATAACAATTAACATTTAGAATTTATGTTCTACAAACAGGTATTTTTCCATATCCTACTGCACCTCCTGTGTTCCTAGGGTCAAATCCCAGGCTTCATGCATGGTAGGCAAGTACTCTTCCACTGAGCTACACCTTCAGCTACTGAACTATATTTTTATGTGCATTAATTAAGTTTTTTTTTTGGTTAGATACTGTTAGTACACCCATCCTGCTGATGTGTAACATAAAGTGTAAAGAAATTAGAAATCTACCCAAGGTCCTGCCTAGAAAATGGCAGACCCAAGATGAAGAAGCGGGTAAAATTTAGGGGTTAGAGAACTGGTTCAGTCAGCAAAGTGCTCTCTGTGCAAGCATGAGGACTGGTGGCCGATCCCACATGAGTGGTGGGGAAATGTCGAGCATTGTGGCATTCATTTATAATCCAAGTGCAGAGACAGCATGGGTACTTAGAGACAGAGATGCTTTCTGAAGCCCCATGACTGGCCGGTCTAGTCACATGAGTGAACCCAGGCTCATGACAGACCCTATCTAAAGACAAACAGTGGTTCTTGAGAAATACTAGCAGAGATTAACCATGCAGCC
This sequence comes from Mus minutoides, assembly GCA_902729485.2. Lineage (NCBI taxonomy): Eukaryota > Metazoa > Chordata > Mammalia > Rodentia > Muridae > Mus > Mus minutoides. Next base: position 807,404 of record LR753326.1, on the reverse strand, counting down.
TCTGTACATACACATACATGAACATGGGGGAGAACAGAAGCATGGGGGCTGAACAGAGGTGACCCTCCATGTGGCAGAACTTAGAATAGAATAACAGGATGATTTATATACAAGTTGTCAGGAAACAGTCAAAGCTTATGGCCAAGGTATTTGTAAATACAATTTGAGTCTCAAAATTGTAATTCCAGGAGCCTACAGACAGGAAGAAAAGCCCCCATTCTTACAGTTTTTGCTTGCCTAACCCCTTCTTTATTTTCAGTGTTTGAGTTCACACCATCTCCCACGGCCAGGTAAGATCCTCTCATTCATCTGGTTTCATCCTGCATTTGTCCTGCATGGCACTGTTACAATAGCAATTCATTGTATCATTATTTAACTATCCACTCCGGGACTGAAAGCTCCTAAATATAAGGACCTTGTGTGGCTCTTATCCTTTTACATCCTGAAACTCTTAGCATGGGCTTGGTGTATGGTGGGTACTGGATATATTAAATAAATAATGTCTGCCAGTTCGCACTGGATTAAAAATACAATGGGTTGACTTTTTAATTTTTTTTTTCTTTTTTCTTTTCCCTTGTTCCTGTCAACCCCGCTCGCTCCGCTCAACCCTGCTCGCTCTGCTCAACCCCGCTCGCTCCCGCTGGCTCCACTCGCTCCGGCCAGCCCCACTCGCTCCTGGCCGCCCCCGTACGGCCCCGCTTGTTCCAGCCGGCCCCGCTCGCTCCGATAGGCTCCGCTGCTTGCTTCAGTTGGCCCCACTCGTTCAGGCCGTTCCGGCCGGCCCCATTCGGCTCCGCTCGCTCCGGACAGCCTTGCTTGCTCCGGTTGGTCTCTCCGGTCCAAGGGTTTATTTTTTATTATTCTTCATAAGTACGCTGTGCCTGACTTCAGATGCACCAGAGGAGGGCGTCAGATCTTGTTACGGGTGGTTGTAAGCCACCGTGTGGTTGCTGGGATTTGAACTCATCACCTTCGGAAGAGCAGTCAGGTGCTCTAACCCGCTGAGCCATCTCACCAGCCCCCAATGGGTTGATTTTTAATAATTTCAAAGTATATTTCTGCTGTGTGACCTAGGTTTAGTAGGAGATGTAAATTACTGAGTGACAGAAAGTCAACCGAGTAGGACTTTTATAAAACGAATGAGATAGATACAGGTACACAATTAAACTCATGATCCTCCCTCTTGGATTTGGGGAGATAACAGATGTAGACCTGGTGTGAGGTGGGGATGGGGGGCTGTTTAATAGGTATGGCTCCCACAGACTTATGTGTTTGAATGCTAAGACCATATAGGGAGTGGCATTATTAGGAGGTATGGCCTTCTTGGACTAAGTATGGTCTTGTTGATGAAAGTGAGTCACTGTGAGTGTAGGATTTGAGGTCTCTTATGTTCAAGCTGTGTCCAGTGACACGGTGTCCTTTGGCTGCCAATGGATCAAGATGTAGAACTCTCCATTCCTCCAGTACCATGTTTGCCTGCAAGCTGCCATGCCTCCCACCATGATGTTAATGGACTAAACCTCTGAAACTTTAAGTCTGCCCTTTATAAGCGTTGCCAGGGTCACCCAGGATTGGAAAAAGCGGTAAAACCAACAGCCACCAGTGCCTGGTGTGCCCAGGGGGCCACCCCAATGGACACAGCAGCGGACACAGCATTCAAGGTCCTGTTACAGAATTACCGGCTGTTGCCGATAGACAACTACCAAACAGATTCCAATGGTGAAGACCAGATACATCCTGACGACACCCCTAATCAGCAGGAAGTAGCCTAAGAGACACAATGCCCCCATTCCCACTTCACCATTGGTCTCCCCTCTCTCTTTCTTCCCTTCTTTTTATAATAATAAGAAGGGGACGAATGTTAGCACCAGGACACTCCAAGCCCCACCTAACTATGTGACCCTTGACCTGCGCTGCCAGGACAACGACCTTCAATCCCACAATCCACTTGGCTCAGTCCCCACCCTCAATGGTGTGACGTCATTTTCAGTATAAATTAGGAAGTCACCCCCTCCTCGCTCTCTTTTTCTTCTCTCTCTTCTCTCCCCTCTGTCTCTCTTTCTCCTCTTCTTTGCCCCCCCCCCTACCCGCTCAATAAACCTTTCCCAGGTGGAACCACAAAAAAAAAAAAAAGAGTTGCTAGGGTCATGGTGTCTCTTCACAGCACTGAAACCCTAGTAAAAATGTGAGATTGTTGAAGGGGAGGGGAAGAAGGGGTTAAACAGAAGTACTTTTCTTCGCTTCTTTGTGCAATAGGAATCAATAGGAATCAACACTTTTGAATGTGAATATAACTGTGGTGGTTTGAATAGAAATAACCCCCATAACTATACACACACACACACACACACACACACACACACACACACACACACACACACATATTTGAATGCTTGGTCAACAGAGAGTGGTGTTACTTGACAGGGATTAGGAGGTGTGGCCTTGTTGGAATAGGTGTAGCCTGGCTGGAGTAGGTGTGGTCTTGTTGCAGAAAATGACTGGAGGGGGGCTTTGGGGTTTCAAAAGTTCAAGTCAGGTCTGGTGTCTCTTTCTTCCTGCTGCCTGAAAAATCCAGATGTAGAACTCTCAGCTACCTCTCTAGCACCATGTCTGCCTGCATGCCACAATGGTCCCCTCTACGATGACAATGGAATAACCCTTCTGAAACTCTAAGCCAGCCCCAGTTAAATGCTTTCCTGTATAAGAGTTGGCTGTGGCCGGGCATGGTGGTGCACGCTTTTAATCCCAGCTCTCGGGAGGCAGAGGCAGGCAGATTTCTGAGTTTGAGGCCAGCCTGGTCTACAAAGTGAGTTCCAGGATAGCCAGGGCTACACAGAGAAACCCTATCTCAGAAAAAAAAAAAAGAAGTTGGCTGTGATCATGTGTCTCTTCACAGCAATAGAACACTGACCAAGACAGTGTTGTTTGATTGTGTTGGTTAATGCGTTTACAGAACACAACTGAAATGGCCAGTTTTGGGAGTCTCAGCTATAACAGGTGGAGTTTTGCAGTGAGCCCTGACACAGACAACCAGGAGATATAAGAGTCATACCAGAAGTGACAGGCAAGAGAGTGGAGAGAGAGCAACAGGAGGAACAGCACACCCATTGTTCACACGCCTTACAAAAATGGCACATGGGGATGGTTGCCTCTGAGATGACCCTCAACAGTCCAGTCCCTGCACTTGTGTGCAGCCCCTTCATCTTGAACATAGCCTGGATTTGGTGGTTTTAGCTCTGTGATAGCACAGTGTCAGTGGGATGTCAGAACTAATATACAGATTGTGGCTTCATTTTTTTTTTTTTTTTTTTTGGTTTTTCAAGACAGGGTTTCTCTGTATAGCCCTGGCTGTCCTGGAACTCACTCTGTAGACCAGGCTGGCCTCGAACTCAGAAATCTGCCTGCCTCTGCCTCCCGAGTGCTGGGATTAAAGGCGTGCGCCACCACGCCCGGCTTCAGATTGTGGCTTCAAAACAAAAGGTTGGAGGGCTGCAGAGATGGCCCAGGATACTTTCCTGCTCTTTATAGATCTGAATTAGGCTCCCAGCACCCACATTGGCATTTCTAACGGCCAGTAGAGTGGATCCTTTGCCCTATTCAGGACTCTATGGTCACCTGCCCTCACATGTGCATACATACAAACATACAAGTAATTTCTTTTTTGAGACAGGGTTTCTCTGTATAGCCCTGGCTTTCCTGGAACTCACTCTGTAGACCAGGCTGACCTCGAACTCAGAAATCCGCCTACCTCTGCCTCCTGAGTGCTGGGATTAAAGGCATGTGCCACCACTACTCGGCTCAAATAATTTTAAAGAAAATAATTAGACAAGATATTTGGTTTTATGAGATAGTGTTTCTCTGTGTAGCCCTGGCTATCCTGGAACTGGCTCTGTAGACCAGGCTGGCCTCAGACTCAGAGATCTGCCTGCCTCTGCTTCCCAAGTGCTGGAGCTAAAGGCATGTGCCACTACACCCAACACACATATATTTTTTTAAAGCTGAAAAGGAAGACACTGCTTTTGAATGCGTTTTGAAGAAGCTCTTGAGGCAAGAAACTGAGGGAGACTTCTCTCCAGCAGCCAAAGAGAATTCAGTCCTACCAGTGTCCACATGAATGAATGTGGAAATTGACCCTCTCCCAGTTATACCTTCAGATGAATGAAAATTTCACTCACCTGCCGTATTCCCCTGAGAAATCTTGAGCCAGACACCCTGAGGTAAACTGTCTGATGTACTATCTTATGAAAACACTGAGGTAATTTATCTTTGTTTTATCAAGGGTTTTTGTTGTTGTTGTTGTTTTTGTGGGTTAATAGATAAGCAAAACAATAGTAATTTTTAAAAATATTCCATATCCATATGTTTATATCCATGTATTTTGTAGGTATGATGTATTTCTGAAGTGAGTGCATGCACCTGTTTGTTTGTTTGTTTGTTTGTTTGTTTTTCGAGACAGGGTTTCTCTGTGTAGCCCTGGCTGCCCTGGAACTCACTTTGTAGACCAGGCTGGCTTCCAACTCAGAAATCTGCCTGCTTCTGCCTCCCAAGTGCTGGGATCAAAGGTGTGCGCCACCACGCCCGGCTTGAGAGCATTCACTTTTACAGAGCCTTGGCATCCTGACTTTAACTCACTCAGAGCAGAAGCAGCACTCAGTCACCCTTGACACGGATGTCTCTCGTAGACTCCACCAGAATGGAACCAGCTGGTAGCCAGAGATAAAAACTTTGAGGCATCTCTTGTAGCTCTCAGGCAGGGGTCCCTGCTTTCCCACCATTTCTATTTAAAGGTCCTGTTCACCATTTGTCCAAGAACTCCAAGTGGCCCTCCTCCAGGCAATGAATGATCTGAAACATGCCTGCCTGCTTTGTTTTTTACTTTTGTTTTTGTTGCTATTTGGAGACAAACTCTTACCATGTAGCCCAGGCAGACCTCAATTTTGCCATCCCCCTGCTTCAGTCTCCCGAGTGCTGAGATTACAGCTGTGCATTACCAAACCCAAGTACCTATTTGCTTTAAACCCACCAGGGAAAACAGCTGGATAGTGCCCAGGACACAGGGAAGATATTAAATGTCCTGGGTCTCACTGCTTATTCACTGAGTATTTGTAATTTTGTAATGTTCCTTAGGCTCAGGGACAAAGATTAACAAATAGGATTGTATCAGATTTTCAAAGTTCTGAACAATGAAGGAAACAGTTGCCAGTGGGGATAGACAGCCCACAGAGTGGGAGGGAAATCTACTTCATCTGTTCATCAGATATGGGATTATGTCCAGAATATATAGATAACCAAAAAATTCAGCACAAAAGCAATAAATTATCTAACCAACAAATTGCATATAAATTAAACGTATCAAAAGAAGTATAGATACACTTCAAAATAAGTGTAAAATAAGTACACTTCAAAATGCTCAAGATCTTTAGCTGGACCTTGGTCAGAATAGATAGCCTATTATCATCAAGGAAACAGATAATAACAAAAGGGCAAGAATGGCGGTGCACATCTGTAATCTCAGGTCTGGGTAAGGTAGCCTGCTTGACCTATGGAGTAAGATGCTGTTTCAAAAAGCTAAGGACAAGAAAAGAAGGAGGAGGAGGAGGAGCAGCAGGAGGAGAAGGAGCAGGAGGAGGAGGAGCAGCAGCAGCAGGAGGAGCAGCAGCAGGAGGAGGAGCAGCAGGAAGAGGAGGAGCAGCAGGAGGAGGAGGAGCAACAGGAGGAGGAGCAGCAGTAGCCTCAGCAAAACATTGACAGGATGGAAAAGATCTTTATACAGCGCTAAAGGGAACGTAAATTATTGTAGCCACTATGGAAACGAGCTCACGAGTATGGAGGTCTGTCATGGTCCAAACAAGAATGGCCTCATGTATTTGAATAGGCTCATGTATTTGAATGCTTGGTCCGCAGTTGGTTCACTGTTAGAAGGTTTAGGAAGTTTAGCGTTGTTAAAGGAGGTATGTCACAGGGTGGGCTTGGAGGTTCTGAAAGTCCATGCCAGGTACCGTCTCTCTTTCAGCCTCATGCTTGTGGCTCAGCTACCACTCTAGCATCTTGTCAGCCTGCCTGCTGCCATGAGAGTCACTGGCTAACCTTGGAAACTTACAGCAAGACCCAAATTAAATGCTTTCGTTTATACATTACCTTGGTCATGGTGTCTCTTCACAGCAATAGAGTAGTAATTAAAGCATTCTTTTTTTTTTAAATTTTTTCCTTGTTCTGGTCAACCCTGCTCGCTCTGGTCTGTCCCGCTCACTCGGGTCAGCCCCGCTGGCTCCGGCTGGCCCCGTTGTAAGCCTGTGGTTGCTGGGATTTGAACTCATCACCTTCAGAAGAGCAGTCAGGTGCTCTTACCCGCTGAGCCATCTCACCAGCCCGTAATTAAGCATTCTTAAACAAACAGACAAGCAAGCAAAAAAACCCCAAAACAAACCCTAAACTACTGCAAGATCCATTTAGACCATTCCTAGGTATAAGCCTTTAAAAATCCAAGTCACGCTGGGTGTGGTGGCGCACGCCTTTAATGCCAGCACTCGGGAGGCAGAGGCAGGCAGATTTCTGAGTTCGAGGCCAGCCTGGTCTACAGAGTGAGTTCCAGGACAGCCATGGCTATACAGAGAAACCCTGTCTCGAAAAAAAAAAAATCCAATACAGCAGAGATCCCCGCATACCTGTGTTCACTGTGACGACAGCATGCACAACAGCCAGGCTATGTAATCAGCCTGTGAGCTAGCTGATAAAGGAATGAAGATATTAAGAAACACACACACACACACACACACACACACAAACACACACACTATTCAGCCATAAAGAATGAAATCAAGTCATTTGCAGGAAAATAGAAACCATCATTTGTCTTATTCAATGTTTTATTGCTGTGAAGAGACATCGTGACCATTGCAACTGTCATAAAGGAAAGCATTTAACTGGAGCTTGCTTACAGTTTCTGACGTTTAGTCCTTTGTCATCATGGTGGAGAGCATGGTGGCATGCAGGCAGACATGGAAGCTGACAGTTCTACATCTGGATTTGTATGCGGTAGGAGAAGAGAGACACTGGGCTTGGCTTGAGCTAAAGCCCACCCTCAGGAACACACTTCCTCCAACAAGGCCACATCTTCTAATCCCTGACAAGTAGTGCTACTCCCTTGTGACCAAGCGTTCAAATATATGAGCCTATGGGGACCACTCTTATTCAGACCATCACATCACGTTAAGCAACGTAAGCCAGCCAGGCTCAGAGAGAAAAACACTTTGTTTTTTATATGTAGATTAAATATATATATCGCTTAAATGGTTGGAGAGGTAACTCAGGAGCATTAGGAGCATTGGCTGCTCTCCCAGAGGATCTGCTTGCATTCCCAGTGCCCACATGGTGGTAACAACCATCTGTTACTCCAGTTCCTGGTTGCCTATGTCTTCTTTGTGGTTCCACAGGCACTGTTTGCACCTGGTGCACAGACATACATGCAGGCAAAACTCCCATAGACATGGAGCATTATAGAAACATGAAGATGAAAGCAGTCGCATTTGGGAGGCAGGAAGAGCTAGTGGGGGCGGGGACAAGAGGAGGTTGAATGGGGTGAGGAATTTGATCAAAGTACATATACAGGTGTGAAAATGTTAAGAGAACTTCATCAGTCTTCACAGATCATATATGCTAGTACATTTAAGGTCTAAGTAACTACATGGCCATTTAGTAGTAAGGTTGGCATTAGTCTGATACCTGCCTAGTGGAGGACTTGTTTGACTACTGTACCTACCTACTTCTATATGTTGGTTGATAGGGAAGCGTCCTTACATTATAGCACGAAATTAAGAAGACCTTAGTAGGGTGGTGATGGCCCATGCCTTTGATCCCAGCACTCAGGAGGCAGAGAGGCAGGCAGACCTCTGAGTTCAATGCCATCCTGATCTACAGGGCAAGTTCCAGGACACAGAGAAAGCCTGTCTCATGGCGAGGTTGGGGGCAGGAGTGGGGGGGCGGGAGGAGAGAAGAGAGGAGAATACAGGAGAGTAGAAAGGAGTCAAAGCAGCACTCGGGAGGCAGAGGCAGGCGGATTTCTGAGTTCGAGGCCAGCCTGGTCTACAAAGTGAGTTCCAGGACAGCCAGGGCTATAAAGAGAAACCCTGTCTCGAAAAACCAAAGAGAGAGAGAAAGAGAGAGAGAGAGAGAGAGAGAGAGAAGTCAAAGAAAGGGGAGGGACAGTAAGGAAGAAGGACAATAGAGAACAAAGTATGAATAAAAATGCAATGTAGTGATGAAACCGATCAATTTGCAGGGTAACTTTAAAAAAAAGGTGGGGGCTGGTGAGATGGCTCAGTGGTTAAGAGCACCAACTGCTCTTCCGAAGGTCCAGAGTTCAAGTCCCAGCAACCACATGATGGTTTACAACCATCCGTACAAAGTCTGATGCCCTCTTCTGGAGTGTCTGAAGACAGCTACAGTCTACTTACATATAATAAATAAATAAATAAATAAATCTTTAAAAAATTTTTTTTAAAAATTAATTTAAAAAAAAAAGGTGAAATTGAGTTTTCTTCTCTTTCCCAAATCCATTCTTTCTGCATTCGTTGTTTCTGCAGTGAAAACTACACGGCTGTACTCTGAAGCTTCCAGCAGAGGGTGAATATTAAGGCGGGAGACTTCAGGATATACATATAGTTCTACTTTGGTACCTGTAGGCTGGTATTTTTCGGGTCGCCAGCCTTGCACAGGGTCCAAATCCAGGAGGCCTTTGACCCCGGGATCGCCCCCAAACCAACTAGCTTGTATACAAGACGTACCTACTCCTCTGATTCCAGCCTTTGATTGGCCCTGAGAGGCCCGCCTCTCGACCAATGAGGCCAGGGGGCGTTATCCTGGGGCTGGTCCTCAGACTCACATGGTGCGTTCGGGTCTCCCTTCCCTCCTGCACCGGACCCTCGCCCTCCTTGGTTGCCGCTCCTGTTTTTTTCCATTGGCGTCTTCGACCCCAGATTGGACATGGCATCGGGCTCTGCGGCAGCTGCAGGGAGAGCTCTCCGCCGGAATGTTCTACTTCTCCGGCGCAGTTACCAGACGGAGAGGGGCGTCTATGGATACCGACCTAGGAAAGCCGAGAACGGAGAGCCCCAAGGCGACCGTGCACGCCCCTCAGGTTGGGGATGCAGCGGGACACTGTGGGTAGAGGGCAAGAACCAAAGGGGCCTCCTGTGCAGCTTGTGGTGGGTGCTGGCTCCAGGGAGCTTCTGGCCTGTGAGGGATGGCAGCCTAGGAGAGCAGAGGAGACAGACGGAGGAAAGCTTGGGAATTTTCAGCGTCGAGGTCTCCCCAGTGTCTAACCTCCACAATTGAGCATCCCTGGCTTTGTTTCCACGTAATCTCCCCATCTTTATTGTTGGGTACTGGCTTGGGGACAGCTTCTTTTAATTCCTTTCCCATAAAGAATTTGGCTCTTGGCAGAGACGGGTCTGTGGGAGGAGACATGTTCTAAGATCTCCCAGTTCTTAAGTGGATGATACATTTTCAGAGCCAACTTGTGTACAGATGACATCTCTGTGCTACGTTTTTTTCCCCCGAGACAGGGTTTCTCTGTGTAGCCCTGGCTATCCTGGAACTCACGTTGTAGACCAGGCTGGCCTCGAACTCAGAAATCCGCCTGCCTCTGCCTCCCAGGTGCTGCTGGGATTAAAGGTGTGCGCCACTACACTCTGGCTCTGTGCTACTTATAAGAAGGCAGTTGGCCCATATCCTATACTACAGCGATGTAATATACTATTAGTCCCTTGGATCTAGCTAGCCTTTCACTTTAATTGCTGTTTAAAACTGCTGAACTTGCAAACATGTTGCTGGTAGGTTTTGACCTATTAGATGCCAACAGGAATATCAGTTTTGGAACTGTGTTGTAACCTTGTGCCAAAGAATACTTTTGAGTATTTGGTTTATGCATTAAAGTTATTTTATCATTATTTGAACTCATACAGTAGAAAAATGCAGATTATTAGAGAAAACTGTCAACATCTTTAAAAACTAAATTTCATAGCCCAGTAGTAGTGGCACTTGCCTTTAATGGTAGGTAGCACTCGGGAGGCAGAGGCAGGCAGATCTCTGTGAGTTCGAGGCCAGCCTGGTCTACAGATTTGAGTTTTAGGACAGTCAGAGAACCACAGAGAAACCCTCTCATTACTCCTCCCCCAGGTTTCATTTATTTATTTGTTATATATCTTTCATATTTATTTATTTTATGTGTGTAAGTGTTTTACCTGCATGTATGTATGTACACCAGGTGCACATGTGGTACCCACAGAAAGCACTGGATCTCTGGATCTCCTGGAGCTGGAGGTACCGATGGTTGTGAGCTACCATGTGGGTGCTGGGAATCTAATCTGGGTCCTTTGAAAGAGCAACTATGCCTTTAACTCAGCCACTTTTCTGGCCCCTAGTTGGCTTCTTGTTTGTTTGAAATAGGGTCCCACTATGCAACCTTGGTTGACCTGGAACTTGTGGAGACCAGGCTGGCATCAAACTCAGAGATCTGTTGCCTCTCTGCCTCCCAAGTGCTGGAATTAAAGGTGTGTGCCCCCCCGCTCCCCAAAGCTGCCATCTTTGATTCAAGTATTAATGTTGACAATCCCCTCTAGCAGGCTCAGTGCATGGCATTAATCCTAGCACTGGAAAGGCGAAGGCAGGCCATTTTCTGTGAGACCAATGTCATCTCATCCTGCCGTACATAGCAAGTTCCAGGCCAGCTGTCCCCACAGAAACAAACAAATCCTCTTTAACTTCTAAGTGCCTGATTAGACCTTTGACTCTTTCTTCACACTTTGGAACCTTAGTACTTTGCTTTTTACCCTGGGACCACTAAAAACAAGCCTCATCTCTTTCATTTGTATGTAGTCATTTTTTTTTCTTGATTCTTTGAGACTATGTTTCTCTGTGGAGCCCCAGCTGTCCTGGAACTAGCTGTGTAGACCCCAGTGGCCTCAATCTCAAGAGATCTGCTTGCCTCTACCTCCTTAGTGTGGGACTAAAGGTGTATACCACCACAACCTGCTATAGTGGACCAGCTATAGTGGAATATTTTTAGGGAAAGCATTTTGATCAACTAGATTGTTAATTCTGGTTTTGCAAGCTATATTTTCTTTCACATTAAAAATTCAGTGTAGACTTTTTTTTCTGTGTTGTCTGGTCTTACAGCCCTACCACTGAGTTACTACTCCTCAGCTCCTTGTAACTTATATGCACTATTCTTAGACTTACGTGTGTATTAGCAGTGATTTTGGTGTTTAAAATGCTAGTTCTCAGTTCTGCAGTTTTTTTTTTTCTCTTTATCCAGGTTCTTAGGTGAAGTTCAGAAACATGATCTCCCCACCCCCTCCTCTTCTCTTTATAGTATTGGAGAGAGCAAAATGAGGGTTTGCCAGTGCTAGGCAAGTGCTATACCACTGAGCTACATAGACCCGCAGCACAGAGATCATGCGAGTGTGTGCCTCTGTGTGTCCACCTTTGGCTAGTCATAAGGGATGTGTGTTTTACGTGGACAGGCAATGCCTTTATTTAAAGTTATGCTAGTGGGCACTCAACATAGAGCTACTGTGACTGCTTTTGAGCTTTTCTTTCCCATCCTACTGACCTACTGAGTTAAGCTTGTCATGGGCAAACCTAGGCTAATAGTTGTTATTTGGAATGAGAGTCATTTTGAGCTCCACCACGCCCGGCTTTATCACAACTCTTTACAGATCATTATCTGTGGGGAGGCCTGGGGGGAAGGGGAGAAGAGAGGCGCATGCATGACTTCTATTCACATCCATGGATGAAGTTGGTCAATAGCTACACATCTCCGTGTAATGGGACTGGGGAACACAGTGTTTTACTTGCACGGCCATCATCAGCTAAGAATTATCTTATTATCTGAAAGGAAGGGAAAAACTGGTAGCCGTGGCTACCAAAATCAACCCTGAATTTCTTTAGATTTTTCTTTTCTTGTGTATATACACTTTTTTCCCCCTTTGTTGCTTCTGAATCGTTAGCATCGTTATCTGGCGAGCGTGCCGTCCTCATTGACAGGGCCAGCTGTACCCCAGTCTAGCATTGTATGAACTCTATCCCCTATTCCATATATGCACATTCAGTCCTGGTGTGTGTGTGTGTGTGTGTGTGTGTGTGTGTGTGTGCGTGCGTGCGTGCGTGCGTGCGTGCGTGCTTAGGTCAAAAAACTTATCTAGCCATACCTTTAATCCCAGCACTCAAGAGGCTGCGGTGGGCAAGAGTTCCAAATCCAGGCTGATTTATATAGCAAGTTAATTCTATCCTGCTGGGGGTGGGGGTAGAGGGAGAGAGGGAGAAAGAGAGAGGGAGGGAGAAAGGGGGAGGAAACTCATGGAGAAAAGAGTTAAGCTTTATTAATTACCTCTGTTCTCTATTAAATTTAATAGTAATTGCCTTTAGACTCTGAATTACAGGTCTTAGTATGAGGGTAATATTCTTTTGAAAGACAGGGTCTCACTATGTAGTCCTTTCTGACCTGGAATTTGCTATATAAACCAGGCTGCCCTCTCTTTATCTCTGACTTATCTCTGCCTCCCAGGTGGGACCAAAGGTGTGTTTCACCATGCCGGGACCCCAAGGTTACATTCTTTGTTTGATTTTTGTTTTTTTGCCCCCCCCCCCCCCGAGAGTAAACTAAACTAAACAGGGTTTCTCTGAGTAACAGCCCTAGGTGTCCTGAAATTCTGTAGACCAGGCTGGCTTTGAACTCACAGAGATCTTTTGCTTCCTGAGTGCTGGGATTAAGGCACGCACCACTATGACCACCTCTCTTCATTTGACTTTTAAGATTAAGCTAGCTCAGTGGTTCTGAAACTTCCTAATGCTGTGACCCTTTAACACAGTTCCTTATGCTGTCTGTGGTTACCCTCCAACCATAAAATGATTTTGTTGCTACTTCACAGCTGTAGTTTTGCTACTGTTATGAATCATAATGTATAAATGTATAAATATTAGTTACGCAGGGTATCTGATATGCGACTCCTATGAATGAGTGGTTTAACCGCGAAAGGGGTTGCAACCTAAGGGTTGAGAACTATCTCTAGCGAGACTGAGTTATCTTACAAAAATCTGGGGTGTGTGTGTGTGTGCATTCTCAGTAGAATCTGAAGGATTGAAGCTCTTTAACTTGCAGGTCTGAGGTCATGGCCATATGGGTCTAGCTGGCCAACTATAGCTATAAATATTGCCATACACAAACTTGTAAAGTTACTTAAACATGGTAAGATTCTTATTTATTTATTTATTTATTTAGAGACAGGGTTTCTTGCTTTGTAGCCCAGGCTAAGACTGTAATTTCATTTCATTTCATTTATTTACATGTTCATTTTAGATAGGGCCTCAGGTATTCCTGGCTGGCCTGTAACTTACTGTATTAGCTGATGATGATCTGAAACTTCTGACTCCACATCCCAGGTATTAAGATTACAGTGCTAAGCTTGTTTTTTTTTTTTTTTTTTTTCGTTTTTCGAGACAGGGTTTCTTTTTTTTTTAAAGATTTATTTTATTTATTATATGTAAGTACACTGTAGCTGTCCTCAGACACTCCAGAAGAGGGCGCCAGATCTCGTTACAGATGGTTGTGAGCCACCATGTGGATGCTGGGATTTGAACTTATCACCTTCGGAAGAGCAGTCGGGTGCTCTTACCCGCTGAGCCATCTCACCAGCCCCTCGAGACAGGGTTTCTCTGTGTATCCCTGGCTGTCCTGGAACTCACTCTGTAGACCAGGCTGGCCTTGAACTCAGAAATCCGCCTGCCTCTGCCTCCCAAGTGCTGGGATTAAAGGTGTGCGTCACCACTGCCCGGCAGCTGAGCTTGTTTTATGTGGTGCTAGGGCTTAAAGCTTCAGCTAGGTAAGCATTGTCAAAAGGCCTCGCGCTCTAGCGTGTGTGTGTGTGTGTGTGTGTGTGTGTGTGTGTGTGTGTGTGATTTTAGGGGGGTTAAATTAAGCAGTTTCTTTTTTTTAAGATCTATTTATTTTATGTATGTGAGTATACTGTCCCTCTCTTTGGGCATCAGATCCCATTACAGATGGTTGTGAGCCACCATGTTTGCTGGGAATTGAACTCAGGACCTCTGGCAGAGCAGTCAGTGCTCTTAACCACTGAGCCATTGCTTCAGCCTGAGCAGTTTCTTTTTATGTGTCTGTGTAGCTGTACTTTTGGATACTTTATTGGGTTCTTTTTCCTACTACCCTTCCCCATACTTCCAACCTCCCAACATTAGGTAGGGAAGAAAGGATAGAGGAGAAAGGTGACGTCAATCTCTTTAGAACTTCCTAATGCTGAGCGGCATCAAGTTCCAGGGGGGTCATGTCGATCTTCATTGTCAGGACATCCAAGTTCTTCGTCCCTGTTTGCTCACAACCACTTGACAAACCATAGCAGACTCCAGCAGCAGCTACCAGCTACTACCTCTCTGGGCTCTGGCAGTTTTTCTATCCTCTGAAGAGTCCTTAGAATTCCAAATGTAACCTGTCTTCAGCCTGCAAAATCATGCCCTGGCCAGAGCAGGAAACAAATCATAGCCAGCTGTTATGGACAATCTGAAGAAGCCACATATCCCACATCTGGGATTAAATAAAAAAACATATTCACATAGCATAATTGGGTTTTTAAAGAAACCAAAATTCTCATTACCTGTGGGAAGGGTTGAGGGGTGTGCATGTACACCCCCCCCCCCACACACACACACAGATCTGGAGTTATAGGCCATCCAGTATGCATGCTGAAAACTGAACCTGGGTCCTCTGTAAAAGCAGCAAGTGCTCTTAACTGCTGAGTCATACTCCAGCCCCATGAGTTTCATAAATGACAATGTTGTGCTGCATGCAAAAGCTGCACGCCAGCTGGAGGATGTCTCCCCTAAGAGTCAGATCCCGTTTCTTCTTTCACCTCACCAGAGTTTAGAAACTTGAACATGATAGAATATGTATTTTCTATACCTAAATCTTTGGTGTCTATTATAGGACCCAGGGCCTAGCAGGTATAGAGTAAATGTATTTAAGTTAAAAACAAATAAGCAAACAAAACCCCACAAAACTGTAGGCTTAGAGTTTTCAAAATCTACTTTAAGTATGGTTCTGTAATGTTTCAACCTTCCTTCTAGCCCACCACCCACCAGAGGTAGAGGAAAAGAAAGGTTAATAGGAAATGGTGTTGTGGACCAGTTTAGAAATAGTTCTTTGGGTGATTCCAATCTTCATTGTCAGTAGCCCAGAACAAAAGCAAAACACTAAACACGAACCAGCAGCGGCAGCTCGATCAGAAGAAAGCGTGAAGCTCTGCTGATCTGCAGGAGTCCATGAATCTATGAATCCTCGGAAGCTCCAAGGAGTGGCCAGAACACCACCAGAAGTTCTTTGGTCCATTTCTCTCCACGAAATCACAAGTGAAGATCAACGAAGAAAGCCAGGTGAACCAATGCCAGAGTATGGCCTGCAAAGACCAGTGTCAGTGAAGCCCAATGATGACCAGCAAAGAGTTGCAAGGCAAACCCACGTAAGAATGTTGCCCACATCTGTTGGGTTATACTTACACTCTTTCCAGACATCATGTGCCTCTCATGCATTTGCTGGAGCGCACGCGCGCGCGTGCTCACACACACACACACACACACACACACACACACACTCTGAATAAATAAATAAACTAAATATTTTTTATTTAAAGAATAGGAGTAAGATAAGTCCATGGGCTTGGCTTTACTGTATTTCATGTTTATCATTTTCCATGAAAGTACAGTCTTAGTGCAGAGAAATGATTTTCTCTTATGGATTAATGTATTTAGTTTTTGGGTATTTATAAAATAGAAGACAAACCTTTTTGGCGTAGACTCTCTGATACTTCAGACGTTGCCACAGTGGTTAAGCTGGTGACACATACTTGTTATTCATTCACAGACTAAACTAGGAGAATAACAAGTTCAAGGCCGGTGTAGACTATAGCAAAACCTTGTCCAAAAGGAAAAGCAACAAGAGAGGATGAGGGGAAGGCTGTTGGAGGTCCGCAGCCTCATTGCCTTTCTCGAGCTCCATACGTTTGTCTTGGGTATAGCCAGAGACTGTCTGGGGTACCACACCGCTCATTAAGCATCTGTTTGTACTGAGGATTTAAAAAGCCTCTTGGATTGAGATGATGTTTGTGTTTTCAGCAGTTCAACTTTGACTGAGTATTCTTTGTAGTTTACTCTTGGTAATAGCGTGTACTTTAGCCTCTGTAAACCTTAGTTGCCAAATTTATTTTATTTATTCATTTGTGCTCAGAATCGCATGCATCAATTTTGGATTTATTCATCCAGATTCCTAGCTCACGGTGGAGGCGAGGAGAAGAATGGCAATCCGCAGGGATACATTTTATCCTGAAGGATTTTAGATTTTCGTTATTTTTTTTTCCAGACAGGGTTTCTCTGTGTAGCCCTGGCTGTCCTGGAACTCACTTTGTAGACCAGGCTGGCCTGGAACTCAGAAATCCGCCTGCCTCTGCCTCCAGAGTGCTGGGATTAAAGGCGTGCGCCACCAAGCCCAGCTGTTTTTTTTTTGTTTTTGTTTTTGTTTTTTTTTTTAAGCATCTTTTAAAAACCATGGTGGTTTGTTTTTCAGGCACCCCACCTTTCTTATTGAGATTGCAAACTACTGACAGCAACAGGTCAAAGGGGGAGGCTTATGCTGTCTCAAGTCTCGGGGACACAGTCTTATGGAGTGGGCGGCCTGTCAGCTGGAGCAGCACCTTAGTGGCTACAGTGGCCACTCCTTACATCCTGCTGGGTCAGAGAGCAGAAAGTAACTGTAACTCTAAAGACCTGGCCCCAAATGGGCCTAAATCCACCACTAGTCCCTGTAACCCAGATGCTCTGTCGCCCCCTAAACTTGCTAGGGACAACATGTTCGAACATAGATCCATAGGGAACACTTCCTGCTGAACCCGTGCTCAGAGACCTTCAAGAGACAAAAGCCATTGGACTCTAGACTAAGGCTGGAGGTTACCGTCTCTATCACTGAACTGCGATAGTTGAAGTGAGATTGTGGGGGTGTTGCATATTACAAATCACAGGGGCCTTTACAGGAGTTGAAGAAAATACTTTGAAGAAACTGAAGTGATTTTTAAAACTGTAGAAAAATTTAAAAATATTAATGCAGATGCAAAAGTAACAGCCTTAGCTGCTTACTTGAAAGATGGCTTACTGATACAGTTTCCTCGTCATTTTTTCTATAGGTTCAAGATACCTTTCTTTTTCTTGTTTTCTTTTTTAAATTTCTTTTTCTTTTTTTTTAAATTAGATATTGTCTTTATTTACATTTCAAATGTGATCCCCTTTCCTAGTTTCCCCCTGAAAATCCCCTATGCCCTTCTTTCCCCATGCTCCCCAACCCACCTACTTCTGCTTCCTGGCCCTGACATTCCCCTGTACTGGGGTATAGACCCTTCACAGGGCCAAGAGCCTCTCCTCCCATTGATGACCAACTAGGCCATCCTCTGCTACACATGCAGCTGGAGCCATGTGACCCACCATGTGTTTTCTTTGGCTGGTGGTAAGACACCCCTTTTCAACTTTTATTGTAATAGATGAAGGGATGAGGATTTGCCTCAGTGGCAGAATGTCTGCTTAGAATGCTCAGGGCCCTCGGTTTTACCTCAAGGGAAAAATGTGTGTGTGTGTGTGTGTGTGTGTGTGTGTGTGTGTATAATATGCATGTGTGTATATGTATATGGTATGTGGTGTGTGTGTGGTGTATATGAGTGTATATGTGTGTGTGTAGTGTGTATATGTATATGGTGTGTGTGTGTGTGTGTGTATGATAATGCATGTGTGTATATGTATATGGTATGTGGTGTGTGTGTGGTGTATATGTGTGTACATGTGTGTGTGTAGTGTGTATATGTATATGGTGTGTGTGTGTGTGTGTGTGTGTATGGTGTGTGTGTGTGTGTGTGTGTGTGTGGTATATGTATGTGGTGTGTGTATGTGTGTAAGTATAATGGAACATTGGAGTCAACTTCTTTATCACCAGTGTCAGTTTTAGAGGTTTCTTAACTTAGCTGGGAGGTGGTGGTGTAGCCCAGCACTCGGGAGGCAGAGGCAGGCAGATCTCTGAGTTCCAGGCCAGCCTGGTCTACAGAGTGAGTTCCAGGATAGTCAGGGATACATAAGGAAACTCTGTCTCAAAAAATGAAAAACAACCTCCTTTTCCTGACCCCCAACAGAAGAGTCAAACATGGTAATATATGTTTGTAATCCCAGCACTTGGATAATTGAGATATCCTTAACAGAAAAGGAAATAAAAGGAAAGAAAAAGAGGAAAGAAAACAAAAGCTGTATGTCATGGGAGGCGGCATTTACTGCCCACAGAGACCAGAAGAGGTGTCAGGTCCCCTGGGACTAGAGTTACAGAAGGTACTGAGAATTGAACCAAGATTTTCTGGAGAAGCAGCCCAAACTCTTAACTGCTAAGCCGTCTTCCTTTGTCTGGCTTTTAAATGAAATACTAAGTTTACTTTAACTTAGTGGCTAGTGTACTTTGGGCTGGGTAACTTGGCATTCTCCTTCCTGAAGCAGAACTAAGGTCCTGTGCCTCACTACCAAAATTATACATTTCAATTTATAGGAAATAACAAAGTAATCAATGGAGATGGATGGTTTTGTTGTTTTTTTTTTTTTTTTTTTTTCCGAGACAGGGTTTCTCTGTTTAGCCCTGGCTGTCCTGGAACTCACTCTGTAGACCAGGCTGTCCTAGAACTCAGAAATCTGCCTGCCTCTGCCTCCCGAGTGCTGGGATTAAAGGCGTGCGCCGCCACCACCTGGCCCGAGATGGATGTTTTTACCATCGTTTTTGTAAACATCGTTTCGTTTTCGCTGTGTCTTCCAGTCACAAGCAACAGAACCTAGCTGTGGCTATCCCAAGCAAAGAGCAGTATCTGGAAGGATGTCTCCTCAAACTGGAGGACATGGTCAGCAGTTAGGACTCAGGAAGGGCCAAACCAGAGTCGTGTCTGGGAACACGGCGCACTGTGGGCCTGCTTAGCTGCTGCTGATGCAAATGTGTCTGACTGCATCCCTGATCTTCCCTCACTATGCCACCGAGTGTGATGAACTTAGCAGCACATAGAGCACAGACCAAAGCGCATACGTTGCCAGGAAACCGTTGCGCAGCGGTAATTGTTCATAAAGTAGATGTTGAAGAGCTTTGTTTTGCTTTGTTTGTTTGAGATAGGAGCTCACTACGTTGTAGCCCTGGCTGTCCTGGAGCTCACAGAAAGTCACTCCTTCTGTCTCTGAGTACTGGGATTAAAGGCATGTACCACCATATCAGCCTAACGTTATTTAGTTGTTTTAATAAACTAACTGTTTATTTAGACACTGGAGATTAAGTGTGGGCCCCACATGTGCTAGCCAGGCTCTCCTCCACTTAGTTGCATTCCCAGTCCATCATGTCATCTGTAGCTGCTTTGCTTTGAGACAGCAGGAACAGTTTCTCCTGGACCTCACTGTGTACTCAAGGATGGCCTTGAAGTCAGAGCAAGCCCCAGAATGCCTGGGCTGCAGATGTGAGCCACTGTGCCGGGTTTATCTACGTCGATTGATGATGATTTTGCAGCCCATGAGTGACAAGATAATTAAGGCTAAGTTTCCGAGCATCTCTTCAATTGTGTTACTTTCTTTTCCCAATTCAGTTGACCATGGCCTTGCCAGGCTGGTGACAGTGTATTGTGAGCATGGCCATAAAGCTGCCCAGATCAACCCTCTCTTCCCTGGACAAGCCCTCCTGGATACTGTGCCTGAAATCCAAGCTCTTGTCCGGACACTCCAGGGACCCTTCACTACCACAGGTAAGGCAGCTCCTGGGCATGCGAGGGGATCTGGCAGGAAGAGCCTTGTTCTTTTTTTGTAGAACAGGATGCCCTGGATTGGAGGCTTCCATCAGGGAAAGGCAGTGGTTCTCAAACTTCCTAACGTGTCAGCTCTCAGTACAGTTGTTCCTCATGTTGTGGTGGCGCCCAACCATAAAATTAGTTTTGTTGCTACTTATTTTGCTGTTTTGAGTCATAATGTAAATACTTGTGTTTTCTGATGGTCTTGGACAACCCTCTGTGAGAAGATCATTAGCCCTTCAATGGGGTTGTGTCCCATAGCTTGAGAACCACTGGGAGAAGGGACAAGGAAGGGCAGGCACACTGTATTGTCTATGAGTAGGAGCTTTCTTGAAGTTCTAGAATGCTCTTAGTTTCTCTGTGGTAGGAAACACATAGGCTGGGCGTGGTAGCACATGCCTTTAATCCCAGCACTTGGGAGGCAGAGGCAGGGGGGATTTCTGAGTTCAAGGCCAGCCTGGTTTACAGAGTTCCAGGATAGCCAGGGCTACACAGAGAAACACTGTCTCCAAATAAATAAATAAATAAATAAATAGACAAACCAAAACCAAAAACAGCCCGGCGTGGTGGTGCATGCCTTTAATCCCAGCACTTGGGAGGCAGAGGCAGGCGAATTTCTGAGTTTGAGGCCAGCCTGGTCTACAGAGTGAGTTCCAGGATAGCCAGGGCTACACAGAGAAACACTGTCTCAAAACAAAAACAAAAACAAAAACAAACACAAATCTCAAAGCCTAATCTTGGTGACCTCATTCCTCCAGCATGGCCTCCTACACTTCCCAAACAGCACCACCATCTGGGGTCCAAGTGTTCTACTGTCTGAACCATGAGGGACTTCTCATTCAAACTACCACAGATGCAAAGAGACTCAGCAAACTTAAGGAATGTGTAGCTGTCACATGGCAGAGGTGGGAACCAGCCTGCTCTGCTTTCATTCTAAAGCCCTGACCCCCTCATCGCACCTCTGACCCCCTCATCGCACCTCTCCTGGCCAGGAAACCAAAGCAATAACGAAACAAATCGAAGAATTAGGCCAGGATCACAAGTCACAAGTCTTAGGGTTTATCTCGTGTTACCTACATCATCAATATTATTGTGCTGCAAGAAAGAGACCCGGGGTCCTGTGTCTGCCAGGCAGGAGCTCTACACTGAGATGTATTCCTATCCCAAGAGTTTTAAATGTTAGCCTGAAATTACTACAGAATCACAACCCGGCATAACAAAGAGCTGTCCTCATGAGGAAGGTCTCCTCCCATCGAGTTTCACTACCTTATGGCCATCAACCAGAATTTTAATTTTGCCTGTAGAGAAGATCTAGATGGGTCAGGGGCGGCACCTGAGTGACAGAATGCTTGCTTATTACGTGACAGATCTGGATGTAAGGTCCCACAATTGGTTTTTTTTTTTAAGGGACTATTAATAACCGCTGATGATTCTGTTTGTAATGGAGTGCTCACAATTGAAGCAGCAGTGGTGTTCTGTTCTGTCCCTCGATTTCTCTTCTGTGTGGCTGGCTAGTCTTTGGAAAGCTCCCTTTCTATTTCACAGGACTGTTAAACATGGACAAAGAAGAGGCTTCTCTTGAGGAAGTGTTAGCCTATCTGAACCATATCTACTGTGGGCCAATGTCTATTGAAACCACCCAGCTTCAGAGCCAGGAAGAGAAAGACTGGTTTACCACCAGGTTTGAGGAACTGAAAAAGGAGACGTTTACCACAGAAGAACGAAAATACCTGTCAAAACTATTGCTAGAATCTCAGGTATAAACAGTATCAGCTAGGGGCCGGAGGGGTGGCTCAGTGGTTAAAATCACCTGCTGCTCTTCTAGAGAACCCAGGTTCAAGTCCCAACACCCACACGGTGCCTCATGTTGCTGGTTTTAACTCCAGCAACAGGGGATCCAACATCTATGGCTTCTGAGGGCGCCTGCACTAATATGTATATACTGACGCATAGATACATACAATTATATAACTAAAAATGGTAAAAAATAAGTACCAGCTGATATCAGTGAACTAGGTCTTCTCATTTCCCACAAAGACCGCTCACCACTGAAGAGAGGATAGAAGGCACTAGACCTTGTCCCTGTCGCTCCCTGTTGCTTCAGCACAACAGACTTAGCAACACTTCGTTCCAGGCAGAAGAGAAGTGGATGACATGCCGAGAGCCGTTGGCCCTCCTCGGCATCAGAGCGCGTTGAAGCGTTTGTCCGCTTGTTTTGTAAAAGCTGACCAAGTCCTTAAGATTATGCATCTCTTTTTGTTTCCTGAAGAGATTGCTAAAGTTCTGGGCAGAGGTTCTCGATGGAAACTGGTGAAACCAAATCATCAGGGCTGGTGGTAAGGACTCAGGCAGGACAAATCGACAGAAAGCCGATTTCCACCAGTGTGAGTACCTGGATAGCATTAGACCTTGGTGAGAAAATACTGTGGAGCCTCTACAAAAACTACTGTTTGACTAAGCAGCAGATAGGCAAGTCCTTAAGTCTAGAGAAGCAAATACAGAAGGTAGCTGTTCCCAGATACGTGATTCTGCCACTCAGGTCTCCTCTTTACAGCTCCTTCTGGTCAAGGGTCCTTAGCGGAGCTGTACTATCCCATGATGCCTCTCTCTGTGGATATGTAGTGAAGGGTCACAGATATGACCACTAGGATAATCTGGGGCCTTCTTACACCACATGGACCGTATCTGCCTTTCGCCTGAGTACTTGACTATCTTCCAGCAGCTAACATGCCTGTTCCGTAGGAGTTTGACCACTTTTTGGCCACCAAGTTTGCCACAGTGAAGAGATACGGAGGTGAAGGGGCAGAGAGCATGATGGGCTTTTTTCACGAGTTGCTGAAATTGTCAGCCTATGGCGGTATAACTGACGTCATTATCGGGATGCCCCACAGAGGGAGGTTGAATCTGTTGACAGGCCTTTTGCAGTTGCCTCCGGAGGTAAGGTTTCTCTCTATGTGTGCTTTGTTCGTTTGTTTGTTTGTTTAATGTCCGTGGCTACTATTTTATTTTTACCTTTAATTGTTGTTACATGATCCCATCCATGTAACCCCAAACTCCTATACTCCTAGATGCATGAATGCAGCCCACTCAGTGATATATAATGTTACCTGTATGCATACGATCTCAGGGCTAACCACTTGGTCCTGAAGAAACAACCCAAGGCTCTTCCCGGGGAAGACCTTTCTCCCACTCTGGGCACTCCCCAGTTGCCTGCAGTTGTTAGTCTCAGGCTGAGGCCTCTGGAGCCTTCCCCTTTCCATAATGGCACATTAGCTGATGTAGTCGTTTAGGTCTCGTTTGGGCAGCCATATTGATGAGACTCCACAGACGTAGCTTTCCTGTGTCTCTAGGAAACTTTCTGTGGTTCTCGCCAGTGCAGACTGCAGCAGAATGAAGGTGATGGTGGTAAGTTCCTCTAGAAACCGATGGGGCTTATGAACAATTAATTGGTAGGGTAGCTTAGTGAAGGGGTGGAGCTTCATGCTGACAGGCAGAATCGAGGTTGAGTTTCCTGTAATGTTCTTTTATAGATTCTTCTCTCAGGGAAACTCTGGGTTATTTTGTTTCTTTCAAGGTGCATGATGGTCAAGGAATGATGAGCAAAGTTTTCCTCTGCCACAACAGACACACACACACACATACACACACACACACACACACACACACACACACACACACACACACGCACGGTGGGGCACAGCACAGCATTGGCATCAGCAGTATTACTTCCAAGCTTAGGCTTCGACTCCTGCAGCATGGGCCATGTCTCAGATACTTTTCTGTTGCTGTGAACAGATACCATCACCAGAGTAACTCATAGAGGAATTTAGTGGTGGCTTGCTTACAGTTTCAGAGGGCGAATCAGTGAGCGCAGGCAGGCAGGCAGGCAGGCAGGCAGGCAGGCAGGCAGGCATGTTGTTGGAGCAGTCATTGAGAGCTCTGACCCACAAGCAGAGAGAGTGCTAACTGTTCAGGGCTTGGGCTTTTGAAACCTCAAAGCCCATTCCCTAGTGACATTTCTCTTCCAACAAGGCCACACCCCATAATTCTTTCCAAACTATTACACTAAGGACCAAGCATTCAAAAATATGGCCTATGGGGTCCACACCTTTAAACCACCACAGGGCAGCCATGGAAACTAGAGGCAGTGGCTTCAAGGATCCAGAGGGCAAGGGACTTCATGGGAACATCCTCCAGTCCTGTCCTCTAGCATGTCCTGGGTCCTTACAGCTTCCAATTCTTGAAGACCTAGGTGCAAGTTTGGATTTCATAGTAAAATATTCCTCCACATGATCAGATGCACTTGCTGGTGTGACATAAACTAGGATGCACGACCCAACTACAATGAATCTTGCTGAGACTGGCGTGCTGGGCCTGGCTGGCAGGATTGCAGGGACAGTGACTTACATGCCTGCCTCAGAAGCACTCCTTCACAACCTGTATGGTGTAGGTGTCCCGGAGACCCCACAGAACTGATGATTTGAGCAGCTTTATTGTCTCTTGTCCCTAGTACCACATCCTCAAGATAATGGCTGCTGGACTAGAACTTGTCTCTGGATGGCTGCATTTTCACTGCCTTTCCACTTCGGCACTACCGTTGTCATGGTGACCTGCCTGTTGGTCCTATTCCCATGGTACTAGTACCCATGTGTGGGGAGTAGCGCCTTGTGCTTGTGGATCAGATGTAAGCTCTCAAATACTGCTCCAGCCTCCCACATGTTGGAAAGTACGCAGCGCTCTCCACGGGGGAGCGCTTTGCCTTTTAGCTTGCCCACAGGCTGCTTGCATTCCTGGAAATTATCAGTAGTATCATGAATGTACTGCTGAACTGGGAACAGTGTTTGGGGGAAGAGCACCCTCTGTTCTGAGCCCTGTGATCACAGAGCACTGTGGCTCCAACACCCATGGGTGCTCCCTAGGTCTCCAGACTCTCAAAGCATGTGAGTTGTAGAGTACGCACTGTAGTACTAAGCAGAAGGCGGCCACTTGGTCTTGGACATCTCCTTCCGTGTGTTTTATGAAATCTTAATCAAGGATGACTGTGGGGTTTCCTGGTGGGTCTGTGGTCTCCCAGTATCACGCCCACCAAGCAGGCCCTCAGTTTCATCTTTGGTCCAGGATGATGAGAACATTTCCAATGGGCAAGAAGGGTCAGGCCCTGTAGGATGATCCAGCCCTGAACCTGTGCCCAGAAGCCAGTTTCAGCCAGATGTTCTTTCCTTCTTCTTCTTTTTTTTTTTTTTTTTTTTTTTTGGTTTTTCGAAACAGGGTTTCTCTGTATAGCCCTGGCTGTCCTGGAACTCACTTTGTAGACCAGGCTGGCCTCGAACTCAGAAATCCGCCTGCGTCTGCCTCCCGAGTGCTGGGATTGAAGGCGTGTGCCACCACGCCCGGCTTCTTTCCTTCTTTACTGTAAATGGAAACACTGTTAAGTGCTTCCGAGACTTCTTTTTCCTTCTGATTATTTGTTAAGACTCTTTTCTAGCCTACACTGAGTTCTTTCGACAGTAGTCAGGCTCTCCTAGTTCTGAATACAGTCCCATTTGTTTTGTTTTTAATAGTGTCCCAGAGCTAGTGACTTCTGATGCTGACATACAGGGAGCCTTTCACATCTAAGGGCAAGGACAGCTTGTAGCTCACACTTCCAGCTGGCTTTATGAGCAGTCTAGACTAGAGGACCATCACACTTACCTCAGACCTGTCAGATTTATGGTAGCAGAGATACTTGACTGGAGGGCCTAGGGATTTCCTGTCTCCCTGAATGGATCTGGAGAGTTGCATAGGGGCTGATGGGTCAGCCACAAAATGGGGATCTGCTTAACCTACTGCCTACAGAAACCGGAATGTCTAACCAGGCCTGGGAGTGCCCCATTGTGGAGGGTTTGAGACTACTAGGGGTTCTGGTGTAAACTATGTACCAGCCTCATTTCAGGGAAGTGTTTCTCTTGCAGAAAGGTCCCAGGTCTGACCAGAGTACCCACTGTGCTTTGGGTTTGTGTTTCCTGTGAGTCTTTAATCTATCTGTACACAAATGTTCAAATGCTAGGTGTTCAGAGACAGACAGCAGAAGGGTCTGTCTCTGAGGTGATCCAAGCCATGGGTTGATGTACACGTGTGTGTGTGAGGTGGGGGGAGAGAAAGAGAGAGAGACAGAGACAGAGACAGAGAGACACACACATAGAGAGAATGAACACAGGAATTACAAACTCTGAAGAACATGGTCTTTTGGTCTTCTACAAATACACACTGTTAACGCTGCAGAGAGAAAGCCCCAGAGGAAGCCATTGCTGGAGGCCCCAAGCCTAGCTGATACATGAGGGTTACTCCAAACTTTGGGGAGTGGTCACGTGGACAGTGTCGAGAGTAGACTGAAGTGGACAGTCCATCTTATATACATACAGCACCTGTGCCATGTTCAGATGTAAATCAGCAGAATCTAGTGGGAAAAGCTAGGAGGTCTACACATTTGAGTGAGCTGCGGTCTCCGGTGTTCTCAGTGATGAGGAGGAGAGAGAGAGGCAGAAGCACAGGCTCTCTTGCACTCAGCATCTCAGCGGAAGTCCCCGAGGGGTGTGATTCTGAGCATCCTGCCGTCCAGGGACCTGCCACCTGCATTCAGGTGACACAGCCGCAGAACAGGACATAAGTAAAGGAATTTGCTGAAATCCAAGAAGAAAGAAGAAAAGAACCTTATAAAAAGTAGAGCGTGGGGGCTGGCACGGTAGCTCAGCGAGTAAGAGCATTGACTGCTCTTCCCAAGGTCCTGAGTTCAAATCCCAGCAACCACATGTTGGCTCACAACCACCTGTAACGAGATCTGACGCCCTCTTCTGGCGCCTCTGAAAATATATAGTCTACTTATGCAAATGAAAGAAAGAAAGAAAGAAAGAAAGAAAGAAAGAAAGAAAGAAAGAAAGAAAGAAAGGAAGGAAGAAAGGAAGAAAGAAAGAAAAGTAGCGCGTGGGCTGGGGAAGTGGTTCAGTGGTCGCAGTGCTTGCCTGCAAGCCTGAGGCCCTTAGTTGGATTTCCAAAAGCCATGTGAAAAAACCCAACTCCAAAACTGTTTTTTTTTTTTGTTGTTGTTGTTGTTTTTGTTTTGTTTTGTTTTTCGAGACAGGGTTTCTCTGTATAGCCCTGGCTGTCCTGGAACTCACTTTGTAGACCAGGCTGGCCTCGAACTCAGAAATCCACCTGCGTCTGCCTCCCGAGTGCTGGGATTAAAGGGGTGCGCCACCACGCCCGGCTCAAAACAGTGTTTTAAAAACAGTCAGTGGAGTCGAAATCTCCAACTTCAGAATCAATACACTTTAATATGGTTAAGACTGTAGAAATTTCAAAATAGACATTTGGTAGGGTAGAGAGCTAATTCAAACTTCCACTTTTGGCCTCAGGTGCGGTTTGGGGATGGTGGTGGTGGTAGCAGAGGAGCAAGCCTTTAATCCCAGCCCTCGGGAGGCAGAGCTGGGCAGATCTCTAGAGTTCTGGGACAGCCTGGTCTACAGAGGAGTTTTAGGACATCCAGGGCTACACAGAGAAACCCTGTCAAAACAAAACAAAACAAAACAAAACAAAACAAAAACTTACACTTTCCTCAAATAGAATTACAAAAAGATGAAGTTGTGGGGGTTTTTCCTTTCTCCTTTTTTTTTTTTTACAGCAATCCAGTGGCTGAAATCACTACTAATGATTATATATTTTGAAGGCTACCTAAGACAGAAGTAACTAGTATGTACCTTGTGTTAGATTCCTCTTAAAATATTGCCACAAAGGACTGGAAGAGATATATAGGTAGTTAAGAGCCTATTTGCGAAAGATTTCTGTTTCATTCCCAGTACCCATGATAGTGGGCTCCAGGGCGCTTATTGGGATGTCTGGAGGGAACCCCTACCAGCAGCCACATTCCAGAGAAGTGTTTCTTTGGCTGAAGGGTCTAGTTTCTTATGGACTCTGTGGGTACCTGCACTCGTGTGCACATACCCACAAACAGGTGCACACACATATATACAGGTAATTAACAATAAAAATACTGTAAAAAATGTTGACCGTCATTTGATTCAGTGTGTGTCTGAGTGACCCAGCTGTTAGAGGTCTGTGTTTGTCTTTAAATAATGCATGTTTGCAAAAATTATAAAAGAATTTACATAATGCTTATCTTTCTTTAAGCTCACTTTAGACCCTCTGAAATAAGACTTGTTTCATATCTTGTATTTTTGTCCTAATAGCTGATGTTCCGTAAAATGCGAGGCTTAAGTGAGTTTCCAGAAAACGTTGCCACCATTGGTGACGTCCTGTCCCACCTGACCTCCTCAGTGGACCTAGACTTTGGTGCCCATCGACCCCTCCATGTGACAATGCTACCCAACCCCTCACATCTGGAAGCTGTTAACCCCGTGGCTGTAGGGAAAACTCGTGGCAGGCAGCAGTCTCGGGAAGATGGGGACTACTCCCCGAATGGTTCTGCTCAGCCTGGGGACAAAGTCATATGCCTGCAGGTACGTGGAGTTTTGGAGGGGAGGGGGGGAAGCCTAAAAGAACAATGGATTGGTAGATATGACAGGATACTGCAGATGTTTAAGAGGAAAATGGAATGACATTTTCAGAAAAGAGAATTTTGGGCTTTAAAAAATATATTTGGTAAACATTTTCATGATTCGTTTATTATATGCATTAGGTTTTAAATTAAAAGCTGTCCATACCAACCACCTTGTCTGCCAGGCTTCATGGTGATATTCTGATCTAGTGGCTTTCAGAGTAACATTGTAATTTTTCTACTTCTGTTATTGTCTTGCCTCCTGTACTTGGCTTTAATATGTGCTGCCTCCTTCCTCTCTTCTATTCATGGCAGCGGGCAGGATTTGGTGATGGGAGCTTCTTCTCTCTGTCTCTCTTCAGCGGTGAGTGACTGGGGAGAGAAGTTCAGAGGTGTGCACTGTTCCTCACAGATGTGTGTGTGTGTGTGTGTGTGTGTGTGTGGTGTGGGGTGTGTATGTGTGTGTGTGGTATATGTATGGTGAGTGTGTATGTGTGGTGTGTGTTTGTGTATGTGTGTGTTGTGTGTGTGTGGTGTGTGTTTGTGTATGATGTGTATATGTATGTGTGTTGTGTGTCGGGGATGTGGTATATGTGTGTGTGGTATGTGTGTGAGGTGTTGTATGTGTGCATGTGTGGTGTGTGTTTGTGTATGATGTGTGTATATATATGTGTGTGTGTGGTGTATGTATGGTGAGAGTGTGTGTGTTTGTGTATGTTTTATGTGTGTGTGGTATGTGTTTGTGTATGATGTGGATAGGTATGTGTGTTGTGTGTGTGGGATGCATGTGGAGGTGAAAGGACAGTTTTGTGGAGTCAGTTCTGTCTTCCGCCTTTCTGAGGATCCCCCAGGCCCACCTCAGGTCATTGGGCTTGGGGAGGGCTCTGTGTCAGCTCACGAACCCTGTTTCTCACATCTTAAGCCTGTTTTCATGCAGAATTTCCTAGAGCTGAAACTGGCCCGGAGCCCAGTGGCAGAGTGCTTGCCTGGGAAGCATGAGGCCCTGGGTTCAATCCCTAGCACAGAAAAAAGCAATCTCTAGGTCCATGTTTTCATTGCCTATGTAGTAGCCATTCCTCCCAGTCTTCTGTTGTTGATGCTAGCTAAAATGTTGTGAAATTGGGGAGTCAGGTCCAGCGTGCAGGGTAACCAGGGAGAAATGGGAAAGGGCTCTTTGAATAGTACTTTTGAGATGAGTCTGAACACACGGAGAAGTCCTGGAAGCTTCTGAATTTATGTCAGGGGAGCTGTGAGAGGGTGGTGACTGGGGCTCCTGTTGGGATCTCACACAGTTTGTTTCAATCAGAAAGCCTAACCTTACTGATTCCTCACTTCGTGCATTGGATAAACTTTTCAGGTTCACGGTGACGCTTCCTTCTGCGGTCAGGGGATTGTTCTTGAGACGTTCACGCTCTCTAATCTTCCACACTTCAGAATTGGTGGGAGCATCCATCTAATTGTCAATAACCAGCTGGGTTACACCACTCCTGCTGAGAGAGGAAGGTCGTCCTTATACAGCAGTGATATCGGTATGTTTCTCACTGGAGTTGCCATTGCTGTCGACCAGACAAGGAATTTGTAGAGAAATGTCTAGTTCTTTCAGAACAATGAGTCTTGCTGGTTATAATATTTTAATTTTTTATTTTATTTGTTTTTTTATAATTGTTTTTTTTTCTTTTTATTTATTTTATTTATTATATGTAAGTACACTGTAGCTGTCTTCAGACACTCCAGAAGAGGGCGCCAGATCTCGTTACGGATGGTTGTGAGCTACCATGTGGATGCTGGGATTTGAACCTATCACCTTTGGAAGAGCAGTCAGGTGCTCTTACCCGCTGAGCCATCTCACCAGCCCCTATAATTGGTTTTTAAAAATTATTTATTTTAGCCGGGCGTGGTGGCGCACGCCTTTAATCCCAGCACTTGGGAGGCAGAGGCAGGTGGATTTCTGAGTTCGAGGCCAGCCTGGTCTACAAAGTGAGTTCCAGGACAGCCAGGGCTACACAGAGAAACCCTGTCTCAAAAAAAACAAAAAAAAATTATTTATTTTATGTATATGAGTACATTGTAGCTGTCTTCAGACACATCAGAAGAGGGCATCAAATCTCATTACAGATGGTTGTGAGCCACCACGTGGTTGCTGGGAATTGAACTCAGGACCTCTGGGAGAGTAGTCACTGCTCTTAACCACTGAGCCATCTCTCTAGAGCCTTAATTTTTCTTTTTTCAAACAAGGTCTCACTGTGTAACTCTGGAGCCCGCTATTCTATAAACCAGGCTGATCTGGAACTCACAGGTCACTTGCCTCTGTCTCCCGGTCTTAGTTATTGTTCTGTTGCTATGAAGATACACCATGACCAAGACCAAGGCACCTTAGAAAAGAAACCACTTAGTTAGGGGCTTGCTTTTAGTTTCCAAGGGTGACTCCATGCTGGTGGTATACACAGTGCTGGAGCAGTAGCTGAGAGCTAACAGCTACCCTACACACATGTGGCAGAGAGAGCAAGAGACTGGGCCTAGAGTGGGCTTTTGAAACTTCAAAACTCACCTCTATTGACAAACCTTTCCCAACAAGGCCAAACCTCCTAATCGTTCTTAAACAGTCCACCAACTAGGAACCAAATATTGAAATACATAAGCCTTAGGTAGGCCTTTCCAATTCAAACCACACTCGCAAGTGCTAGAATTAAATTTTAATTTCTTGAATGGTCAGTAGTTGCCAATAATTACCAAATTACTACTTGTTTGTTTGAGTATGCCGATTATTTTATATGATGTTAGTTGAACACAGGGCATTGTGAATGATAGGCAAGCAGTCTGCCATAGAGCTGCTTTAGAGTGTTACGTGTATCAGACACACATCCACAGAGCTCTACTGCAGCCTCAACTGGAAGCTTCTAAGGAGATGAGACAAAGATGGAGCTGAGAGTGTATCATTCCAGAGTATTCCATAGTCAATTGAATTATCTGGTAGAAGCCAAACAAACAAAAACAAACAACAACAACAACAACCCCATGCAGTTGGTGCAATACTAGAGTAATTACCTTCAGATTATCAAACTTAGAGTGTTCAGAGTTAGAGTGAAAAAGGCTGTGTTCACCCAGCACCTTTACTAAAACAGTCTAGTTAGAAATTAGTTGTGAGAGCCGGACGTGGTGGCGCATGCCTTTAATCCCAACACTTGGGAGGCAGAGGCAGGTGGATTTCTGAGTTCGAGGCCAGCCTGGTCTACAAAGTGAGTTCCAGGACAGCCAGGGCTACACAGAGAAACCCTGTCTCGAAAAACCAAAAAACAAACAAACAGAAATAAGTTGTGAATAATCAAAGTCTACTTATTTTGATCTATGCCAATAGCAGTCTTAGCAGTATGTCAGGGCGTTTACTGTCCACTCACAGCACATAAAACTATAACAGGAACTGTCAGCTCATAATTAGAATCTGGACTGATGGCTTTTGGATTGTCTGGCAATCCAAAAGATATTCTGGAACTCTCGTGGGAGAAAAATCTTATTTTAGGATTCATGCTTTAATGATCTGTTGTCTTAGGAAGATAGACGATCATAATGATAACAATAACAAATTAGATGTTAACAGTCCCTGTACAAGGTATCATGAGACAGTGACGCTTTACATTTAGTGGTTCAGGAACTCTTAACAGTGCCACTCAGAGTCTAGGCGAGACTCACTTATTTATTTTTTGTTTGTTTATTTAATTTTGAAGTTTTATCTTTTTATTGTGTTGTGTGTGTTTGTCTGCTTTGTATGTGTGTGTATGTCTGTGTACCACATGCATGGTACCAAAAGAGTGTTGGATCTCCCTGGGACTGCCATTACAGACAGTTGTGAGCCACTATGTGGGGTGCCGGGACTCAAAGCTAAGTCCTCTGGAAGAGCAGTCAGTGACTTAAGCCTGCTCACTGGCCTCTTAATGGATTTTTTAACCTTTCCAGTGTCACACAGTAAGTCATGGATCTGAGACTAGTCAGCTGAATTCCAAAGCTTGCATATGAAGTTGCAGGACTGTCTTCCCACTTTGGCAAGGTCTTGGGAAACATCTCGTAATAGCTCATGGTAACCGGCCTTTTGTTTTTAATCTTTGACTTCTCCTCTTTAGGAAAGCTCGTAGGCTGTGCCATCATCCATGTCAATGGAGACAGCCCAGAGGAAGTGGTCCGCGCGACGCGACTGGCTTTTGAATATCAGCGCCAGTTCCGCAAGGATGTGATTGTTGATTTGTTATGCTATAGGCAGTGGGGCCATAATGAGCTGGATGAGCCCTTCTTCACCAACCCAGTCATGTACAAAATCATCAGGTACAGCTAGAAGGTTTCCTTTAATACCCATGCTACCTGTCTCCTCCTCCTCTCCCTCCTCCTCTTCTCCTCTCCCTCCTCTTCCTCTCCTCTCCCTCTTCCTCTTCTCTTCTCCCTCCTCCTCCTCTCCCTCCACCTCCTCTCCCTCCTCCTCCCTCTCCTCTTTTTCTTCCTCCCCTCTCCTTCCTCCTCCTCTCCTCTTCCTCCTCCTCCCCTTTTCCCTCTTCCTCTCCTTCCTCCTCCTCTCCTCTCCCTCCTCCTCTTCCTCTTCTCCTCTCCCTCCCCTCCTCTTCCTCCTCTTCTCTTTCCCCCTCCTCTTCCTCCTTTTCTTCCTCTTATCATCATCAATCAATTAATCAATGGCTTATTTTTTTGGTGATGGAGATTCAACTTAGAGCTGTGCGTGGGTACATATGTGGAGGTCAGAGGACAGCTTGTGGTGATTGGATCTCTCCATGTTGGTCGTTTGAATAAAATCCAGGTGTCCATATCAGCTGAACCTTCCTGCCAGCCTGCATCCCTTTATCTTCTGATGGATACTTTGAAGTGGGATGAACACGTAAATTGTGCCTGTCCTATAGAAACTGTAGTGGTCATCTTACCGGCTCAGGAGTGCCCCTTATTATTACATACTTTTCTTCATTAAGTAAAGAAAGGGCAACTTTACTTACTTAGCAGTTAGCAGGACTGGTAAGAGAACTCGGGTAAAGCCCTGACTGAGGCTAGTTAGTATGTCTCTGGCAGAATTAGGAGTGGGACTTCCATGATTAATTTCTTGAGACCGTACCCAAGTACCTGCTTCTACCTTGAGAGGAAATAGCTTGAAAAATTGTTTGTGTGTGTGTGTGTGTGTGTGTGTGTGTGTAAGGTAGAAGCAGCCTCAGGAATGCCAGTCCCCTCCTTTGACACAGGGTTTTCCAGTGGCCTACAGTTTACCAATTAGGTTAGTCTAGCTAGCATCTCCAGCAGTTTTATGTTATTTTAACTGATGTGTGTTTGTTTACCTGTGTGAATATGTATACACATGTGTGTGAGCAGGTTCCCACAGAGGCTAAAAGAGCGTGTCTGGTCCCTTAGAGCTAGATGTACAGGCATTTGTGAGCTACCTAACATGGGTGCTGAGACCACAAACTCAGATCCTTTTGAGAGAACAACACACACGCTTAAACTCTTGAAGTAAATTGTTTATTGTAACGATTTATTTATTTATTTTATGTGTATGAGTACACTGTAGCTGTCTTCAGACACACCAGCAGAGGGCATTGGATCCCATTACAGATGATTGTGAGCCACCATGTGGTTGCTGGGAATTGAACTCAGGAGCTCTGGAAGAGCAGTCAGTGCTCTTAACCACCGAGCCACCTCTCCAGCCCCCTTGAGGTGCATTTTTTTAAAATAAAAGTGCCAGTCCCCTTCAGTATTTAAATATAACAATTCTGAGACATTTAATATATTACAGTATTTTACAGCCACTCACTCTAGTTCTAGGACTTTTAAGGACGATGACTTCCTGCAGTGCCCTTGGCAATGATTCGCTTAGAACTGTGTGTATTAGCTCAACCCCATCTCTATTTTCCACCACCCATTTCTCTCTAACAGAGCCCGCAAAAGCATTCCCGATACCTACGCAGAGCACCTCATTGCCAGTGGACTCATGACCCAGGAGGAGGTTTCCGACATAAAAGCCTCCTACTATACCAAGTTAAATGACCACTTGGCCAATGTGGCCCACTACAGCCCCCCGGCCACTAACCTGCAGGCCCGCTGGCAGGGCCTGGTGCAGCCAGAGGCATGCGTCACCACCTGGGACACAGGTGTACCTCTAGAGCTGCTGAGGTTTATTGGTGTGAAGTCCGTGGAGGTTCCAGAGGAACTGCAGGTGCACAGCCACCTTCTCAAGATGCATGTTCAGGTGGGAAGCCTTGACGTCACCCCTCGCTACTTTTGATTTTTTTTCTCAGTGAAGAAACTGATGTTGTTCTGATGTTTTTGGTTGCTGAGAGATATTTATTGTGTGTCATTCAGCTGTGGAGCAATTCTTACTGTATGTTATTGGGTTGAAGCAACCGATGCTCATGTTGGTTTCGGAGCTTTGGTTCCGTTGATTTGGATTTTCTTCACTTCTGTTCTTCTCTA
Organism: Mus minutoides; assembly: GCA_902729485.2. Taxonomy (NCBI): domain Eukaryota; kingdom Metazoa; phylum Chordata; class Mammalia; order Rodentia; family Muridae; genus Mus; species Mus minutoides. The sequence goes on along the minus strand of LR753326.1, from coordinate 772,529 downwards.
TGTGATTTTATGTATGGTGAGCACATTATATATATATATAAGAAATGTATGCTCATTAGAAAAATACAGAAGCCAGGGCTATACAGAGAAATCCTGGCTCGAAAAAACAAACAAAAAAAAAAAAAAAGAAAGAAAGAAAGAAAGAAAGAAAGAAAGAGAAATATGCCTGATTGATTTAACTAGTGAACAGAAGACATTATAATTCTTCCAGAAAGCTTAAATAAAGGAATGGAAATCAACACACATACCCCAAAGATGACCATTAAACATACTTAGGTTTTACATACTGTCTTCTGTTAGACATCCTGGTTTGCCCGAGGCTGGTGGTTTGTTTGTTTGTTTGTTTTTTACAGTGTGGAACTTTCTGATGTTAAAATTGGAAAAACAAAGAGTTAGGCTTTAACTTCTTTAAGCATGAATGTAGAACAGTGGTTTGCAACATGTGGATTGTAGTCATTTTGGGGATCAAACAACCTTTTCACAGGGGTCACCTAAGACCACCCAAGCCACACAGAGATTAACATTATGCTTCATAACAGCAGCAAAATTACAGATATGAAGCAGCAACAGAAATAATTATGGTTGGGGGCGGTCACCACAACATGAGGAACTATTAAAAGGTCGCAGCATTAGGAAGGTTTAGAACCACTGGTGTAAGAGCTGGGCCCTCTGAATTATTTTAAAACACTACCTTTGCTTTTAAGGTTTTATTTTAGCAGAACTCTTTAATGCTTTTAAATTTTTTTATTTACTTTTATTTGATGTGCATTGGTGTTTTGCTTGCATGCATATCTGTGAAGGTGCCAGATCCTCTGGAACTGGAGGTACAGACAGTTATGAGCTGAGATGTAGGTGCTAAAATTGAACATGGGTCCTCTGGAAGAGTAGCCAGTGCTCTTCACCTCTGAGCTATCTCTCCAACCATATTTCAGCAGAATTCTTACACACTAACAAATCACACTCACCGTCTAGCTTATATAGGAAATTTGAAGCTGGAGAGATAGTCTGTTAAGAACACTGGCTGCTCTTTCCTAGGATGTGGGTTCAGTTTCTGGGACCCACATGGTGGCTAATAACCATCTGTAGCTCCAGTTTCCAGAGAGCTAACCCTTGTTCTGGTCTCTGTGGGCATCAGATATGTGTGTGATATAGATATATGCATGTAAGCAAAGCACACATACATAAAATAAAATAAATCTTTATAAAAAGAAGTGGAGAATTACAGGTCAGGTTTCCTCTCTTCTTCCATCCCTTCACATCCCAGCAGGGTGACTCCTTCCTGAGTTTGTGCCTATCTTACTGTGTTAAAACTGGACCACACTGAGGATTTGCCTACCACATGTAGGCAGCCCTGGGTTCTGTCCCCAGTGCCGGAACAAAAAAAGAGAAAGAGAAGAAAAAGACAGAAAAGGATATGGATTCTTTTAAGAACTGTTTTAAAAATTAGATTTATTCATTTTATTTTATATGTATGAGTGCTTTGCCTGTGTATGCATATGTGCCACCTGTATGTGTAGTCCCTTCAGAGGTCAGATAAGGGTATCAAATCCCCTGGAACTGGAATTATAGATGGTTGTGTAACGCCCTATACACATTGGGACTTGAGCCTGGGTCCTCTGCAAGGGCAAGAAGTATTCTTACCTGCGGAGCCATCACTCTGGCTATAGAGTTTTAAAAGTTTATCTTAAGCCGGGCGTGGTGGCGCACGCCTTTAATCCCAGCACTTGGGAGGCAGAGGCAGGCGGATTTCTGAGTTCGAGGCCAGCCTGGTCTACAAAGTGAGTTCCAGGACAGCCAGGGCTACACAGAGAAACCCTGTCTCGAAAAACCAAAAAAAAAAAAAAAAGTTTATCTTAGAGCTAGAGAGATGGCTCAGTGGTTAAGAGCACCAACTGCTCTTCTGGAGGGCCTGAGTTTAATTCCCAACAACCACATGGTGGTTCACAACCATCTGTAATGGGATCTGATGTCTTCTTCTGGCATGTGTCTGAAGACAGCTCTGGTATACTCACATACATAAAATAAAACTTTAAAAGTTTGTTTTATTCTCTTCCTTTTCATTTTTTGCAGTCAAGAATGGAGAAGGTGAAGAATGGAAGCAGTCTAGACTGGGCCACCGCAGAAACACTTGCCTTGGGTTCCTTACTGGCTCAAGGTAAGACATTTCTCTCTAGCACCAGGGCTAGCAGAAAATGGTAAGACATTTCTCTCTAGCATCACGGCTAGCAGAAAATGCTCTGAGCTCCATGAGTTATATGTGATCTTCTGAGTTTCAATGGCCACTTGCCATTTTCATTGATTAGAGTTTTTTGGTTTTTTTTTTAAGTTTTATTTATTTTATGTATCTGAGTACACTGTCTACCAGAAGAGGGCATTGGATCTCGTTACAGATGGTTGTGAGCCACCATGTAGTTGCTGGGAATTGAACTCAGGACCTCTGGAAGAGCAGTCAGTGCTCTTAACTGCTGAGCCATCTCTCCAGCCCCAGATTAGAGGGTTTCTAAATGTGTTACCCAATGATACTCCTGAGTTATAAGGCATGCTGAACACTTTCATCGGAGTATAGACAAAGGTGCAGTTATAACTGGGATACCAGGGCTCACTTCTGGATATTCTAGGAAGATACGTTTCTTTAAAAATTGTAGGGTCAGAAATGACTCTTCATTCTTACAAATGTCACACTCACTATAGACCTTTGAATATAGTAAAGATACACACACACATACACACACAGACTTACTGCTTTTAATAAGGTGACTCAATTATCCTAAGAAAAATTCTCAGAGTGCACAGTGTATAACATATCAAAGAGCTGTGTGTGGCAGTACATATATTCTGTAAAGTTTTTAAAAGAGGATTTATTTATTTATTACGTTTCCAGTGTTCTCTCTGCATGTATGCCTGCATACTGACAAGGGCAGCAGATCTTATTATAGATGGTTATGAGCCATCATGTGGTTTCTGGTTATTGAACTTAGGACCTCTGAACAGCCTCTGAGCCATCCCTCCAGCCCAGCAGAACATATCTTTAGCCAAGCTCCACGGGAGACTGAGCCCCAAGAGGTTTAGACCAGTGTGGACAGTGTTGGTAGATCTTGTCTTGTTTTTGTGTTGTTTATTCACAGCAATCTTTTTGTTCTCCCCCCACCTTGCTTGCTTCAGGTTTCAATGTTCGTCTGAGTGGCCAAGATGTTGGCCGTGGGACTTTTAGTCAAAGGCATGCCATGGTAGTTTGCCAGAGCACTGATAATGCTTACATCCCGTTGAACCATATGGACTCTAACCAGAAGGGCTTTCTGGAGGTAAGATGTTTATATATAAAATCTATGATGTATGGAGTCCAGGCTGCCTTCAGATTCCCCAGTAGCTGGAGATGACCTGGAAGTCCTCTCCATTCTGACTCTACCGCTCAAGTGCTGGGGATTATGGGCTTGTGAGCCCACCTGACAGGGAGAGGAGTCTTAAAGCAGCTGAATTCAGATGTCAGAAACTTTGTTTGGTACTTTTTTTGAATAGAGGAGTGCCATGGAGGTCCTGTCAACTTGGGAGAAACAAGTGAGAGCCCATATTGGAGCCAGGGCTGGAAGACTAGCAATTACTCTGGCTGCCTATCTGTCATTAAGTCATGGCACGTAGATGTGAAGTCAGCATTGCAGTCTGTAAACTGTTGTGATTTGTTAAAGTCAGTCAAGGATGTGCAGAGGAAGCCAACATCTCTAGCCTATTAAATAAAACAGGATACAATAGAAACACTTCCTTCAGGTTGTCTTGCTCCACAGGCATTTCTTTGGATATCTAAGGTTTTAAGGACAGTGCCTTTATATTCTTGTGTCTCCAATAATTACCTTAGTGAGCAGCCCATGGTATTTATGGAAACAAATTATTCCTTTAAAGTATATATAATAGTCTACCACCTTCTTTCCTATTCTAGGCTTTGGTTTGAGACTATAACCTGTGTGTTTGTTGGGGCTGGGGAGATCGCTCAGTCAGTCAGTCAGTCAGTCAGTCAGTCAGTCAGTCAGTTGCTTACTGTGCAAGCAAGGGTTCATTCCCTAGCACCCAGTAAAAAGCCAGGCATGGCAGATCCCAGCACCAGGGAGGTGATGATTGGAGGATCCAGGGCCCTACTTGCCAGCTAGTCTAGCTGAATCTATGAGCCACAGGTTCAGTGAGCTATTCTACCTTAAAAACTAAGGTGGAAGAAGATGTGGGTTTCAAGCTCCCTCCTCTCTCTAGCTTGGTGAAAGCTGTATAATATTTAGTGTCAGTTTTGATACACCAGGGCCTTGGCACATGCCTCAGCTCCTGGTTAATCCGAGAGCGACAGCTTGGGCTACAGAGTGACACCTTGTTTCAAAGAGAATTCTTTGTCAGACAAATGCAGATTTTTTTAAAATTGGGTATATAGAAGGAATGTGTTCGTCATCTGTAGCCATTTGAAGGCAAACTGCAGACCTGACCCTCCTCCTCCCCCCCGCCCCAAGAGGTTTGTATCCCTACAATGCTTTACTATAATATGGCTCTGCACATTCCTCTCCCTCATTATTAGGTTAGCAACAGCCCCCTGTCAGAAGAGGCTGTCCTGGGATTTGAATATGGGATGAGCATCGAAAGCCCTAAGTTGCTGCCCCTCTGGGAAGCTCAGTTTGGCGATTTCTTCAATGGAGCCCAGATCATCTTTGACACATTCATCTCTGGAGGTTGGTGTTGGCGAGTGGCTGGGTGGTGGCTGGTTCCGGTCTCATATCATAAGTGAATGGAAAGGGGCCAGGGCTGCCTCTGAGATTCTCTGAGCCGCAGCATCTCCAGAGTGTTTGGGGGATTACCCGCTTGTCTACAGCCGTGTGCCAGCCATCAGGCCGTTTAATGGGCTTCTGGGAAGAGTATCGTAGCTATATTTCAGCATATTGTCGTCATAAATTTCCCCCCCCCCCGTTTCTGGAGGAATGTGTCTGGTTGTAGGGAGCTGAGATGGACCTGACAGCTCCACACCTGTGCCTGGACTGTGGAGTAGCATAATTAGCCAGCACCCTGTGGTCACACAGCGACACTGTGTAGTGACGACCAGCTCTCTGTGGTGACATGGTGACACTGTGTGGTGTGGATTGATGACTCTATTGAAATCTGCAACTTTTCAGAAGAAAGAAAAGTGCTTGAGGGACCTAGATTTATGATGTGTTCATAAAGTGTACTTTGTGTGTGTTCATGCATGCGCAGGTATACATGCATGTGCAAGTGTAAATACATATGTATGTGCGGGTCCATATGGATGCCAGAGGTAAACCTCAGGTCTTATTTTTTCAGGAGCTATCCACCTTGTTTTGTTTCTAGTGTTGGTTTTTTGAAACAGGGTTTCTTTGTGTAACCCTGGCTGTCCTGGAGCTCTGTAGACCAGGCTGACCTCGAACTCTCAGAGATCCATCTGCCTCTGCCATCCAAGTGTGCCAGCACTGCTGGCCCCACCTTGTTGTTTTGAGATAATCTCTAACCCCACTGGTTAGGCTAAGGTAGGTGGCCAGCAAGCCCCAGGGGTCCCCCTCTCTCTGCTTCCCTGGTTTCTCCGGGATTACAAGTCCCTGTTGGCTTTTCATGTGAGTGCTGGGATGGACCTCAGGCCCTCACACTCCACAGCAAGTCCTTTACAAACTGAGCTCTTTCCTCTGCCCCCAGAGGCTGTTCTCAAGTGTCTGCCGCTCTCCTTTTGAGGACAGTGAGCAGCGGTGTCTGCCGCTCTCCTTTTGAGGACAGTGAGCAGCGGTGTCTGCTGCGCTGTGAGCATGGCACGAGTTGCTTGTCTTTGCCCAGAGTTACTCAGTAGCGGAGTCAGAGCGACATAGGTTGTCTGAGACCCTGGGATATTTACCATTGTGTCAGTGTTCCAGTCACCGAAGCCCAAAGCATTCGATGTCAACAGATTCGCGTGTTTAAGTGGGTGTTTCCATGTAAGTGTAGGACAGCAGAGCTAGAAGATGCACAGAACGAAAGCAGTTTGGAGGCTCAGAAACCACATTCGGCGTTTTGTTCCATCCCCCAAACCCTGTCTGTACCTGCTCCTGCTTCATAAAGAAATCCCCATCTTGTGCTTTCCCAGGAGAGGCCAAGTGGCTCCTGCAGAGTGGCCTCGTCATCCTCCTTCCACATGGCTATGATGGAGCTGGGCCTGACCACTCATCCTGTCGGATAGAGCGCTTCTTGCAGGTATGTGTGCGGGATGCTATTGTATTCTACAAGACGTTTCCCTATTCCCCAGGTGATTTACTCTTTTCCCATGCTACCTCCTGTAGCAGCCTCATGTGCACTTTATCCGTAAGATTCTATGGCCGAGTGAAACCAGATCAATGCAGTGTGAATTCTTCTTGGAGGTGTAATGCCTCAGCCTTCGTAGTTTCACGGGGTCAAAAATAAATAAATAAAGTGGCAAATAAAATGGTTTCTAGAGTCAGGCATGGTTGTGCATGCCTGTGATTTAAGCTCTCAGGAGGCTAAGGAGGGATGATTTCCTTTAGCTTTACAGTAGGCAGGAGGTATATAGAAAGCTAGAGTCTAAAAAAAGGGAGGGGGAGAGGAGGCAGGAGGAGGAGACAGCTTTAGTATAATGCTGGTTGTTTTACTTTTAAAAGTCAGTGAGGCAGAAGGAGGCAGGAGGACCCCTGAAGCTCACAACACACACACACACACACACACACACACACACACACACACACGCACATTCCAGGTACAGACTCATTTCAGTTGGAGGTGTAGCTCAGTGATAGAGTACTTACCTAGCATGTGAGTGGCTCTCCTTCCATCCCTAGCACCATCTACATGATTGGGGGTGGTGGAGAACAGAGAGTGGAGTAGGAGGCCGGCCATTGTGATGTAGACATGGATGGATCCCTGGAAGTCATTCCTGTCAGCCTAGCCCAGTCAGTGAAATCCAGGTTCAGTGAGAGATCCTACTTTAAAAAATTCAGTGGAAGTCGGGAGTGGTGGTGCATGCCTTTAATCCCAGCACTTGGGAGGCAGAGGCAGGCTGATCTCTGAGTTCGAGGCCAGCCTGGTCTACAAAGTGAGTTTCAGGACAGCCAGGGCACACAGAGAAACCCTGTCTTGAAAAAAAAAAAAATTCAGTGGAAAGCGATTGAGGAAGTCACCCAATATTAACTTCTAGCCTCCACCTGCACTCTCACACATACATGCACACACACTCACACAGAGACAGAGAGAGAGCAGTAAGAACAACCCAAGAATGAGCTAGACAGGTAGAAAGTTGTGATCAGAAAGGGGGATGCACAGAAGTGAGCTTATGGAGACAACCCTATTGGTTATACCAAGGATATTATCTTGTGCCACAGTCCAGCTGCGCTTTCTCAAAAATTCATGCACTGGATTATACCCCCTCACCCAGAAGCAGGCAACGGAATTAGGTGAGTCCTGTGGTACATGATGAAGTCCTAACGGTGGAGCTCTTAGGGTTGGGAATGTCTTTAGTAAAGCCCTCCCTAGCTGCTTATCAGTCATTCCCACAGTGAGAGGACGACGCCGAGGAGACCATGGGTGAGTCAGAGAGAGGGCCCCGCTCAGACACCAAGTTTACTGCATGATCTTGGACTTCCCAGCCTCATAAATGTGAGAGATAAATTTATGTTGTTCCTAAGTAACCTGGATTTAGGAATGGTTGAATGTCTCTGTTGCTTAAGGAACTGGCCAGGTGAGAGGCTTTGTGACCCTCTATGTAAACCAGGAAGAAAAGAGGAGAAAAGAAAGAAAATCTTTTACATAGGCGATCCATGCAGACAAACATGCACTGGGGCCAAGCACCTGTCTCACCAGCTCCACAAGCGTTCACTCATACTTACATCCATATACAAATACCTATCCATGTATGTAAAGTAAATACAGACATATAAACAGACATATACATATATACGTTTGGATGGATGGGGCAGAGCCCCACCCAAAGCCACCGTCTTATTTCTTTTCTCTGCCTTTTTTTTTTTTGGTTTTTCGAGACAGGGTTCTCTGCCTTTTTTATACCTTCTTAGACAATAGTTCCTTAGAAAATTACCTCACAGATAAAGTGTTACACAAAAGGGGAATTGCAGAAGGTGTTGATCATCAGTACAAAGCTGTGTTTCGGTCTATAAGGTCATTATAAGTTCAAAGCAGCAGTTTCACACCGCCTCTCTTTATCATAGTGCACACCTGTGGCCTCATCCTTGGAGCTGACCTAGAATCTAGAAACGGTGTTTCCTCGATCACACATCTGTCCCAAGCCTCTTTCTCTTTTCAGTGTAATTGTGAAAGCTCATAGTATTCCTTACTATGTAGCCTTTACTTACTATTCTATGAGGAGTGGGTCCATTCTGTTTTTAATTCTATATTATATCTTTCTGGCAAAACAACTAAAATTATCTCTTAAAACTTTCTTCCTGGCCGGGCGGTGGTGGTGCATGCCTTTAATCCCAGCACTTGGGAGGCAGAGGCAGGCGGATTTCTGAGTTCTAGGCCAGCCTGGTCTACAGAATGAGTTCCAGGACAGCCAGGGCTACACAGAGAAACCCTGTCTCAAAAAACTAAACTAAAACAAAACAAAGCAAAACTTTCTTCCTAAAGTTATTTGAATCAAACCAGGAATTCTATAAAATCATCAATTCATCTAAATAGCATTAATTCGTGAAAGTTCATCTTTATGTTGATGTGCAGGAAGTCTGTTCAGTAGGGTGGGCTGGTGTTACATAGCCCGGGCATCGTAGGCTATGTAACAGTGACGGAAAGGCATATCAACAGCAAGAAGCCACCCTAGGTTGAAGTCTCCATGGACCTTGCATTCTTAGAGTAGGCCATGCAAAAATGCTGGGCCACCTCCGGGAAAGTCACCTGCCTAGCATCAGCCTTTCCAGCACATGACACTGGGCTACATGAAAACCAGTGTTAAAGCAACAACGTAAAAAATATTACCAATTTTATGGCATTGAGCCTTCGGGGGCCATTCTCATTCCTACCTCCACAGACTATTAGTGGCCCTATATTCACAGACCAGTAATGAGTGGTCCATGGCTTAGAGCAGCAGCTAGCATTGATTGCAAGTGAGCAAAGTCAGAGTTTAACTTAGAAAAATGAGTTATTTACTTTTATTTTATGTGTATGGGTGTTTTGCGTCCATTATGTTTGTGAACCACATACATGCAATGCCTGCAGAGGCCAGAAGAGGGCAATACATCTCTTGGAACTATAATTACAGATTGTTGTGAGCCACCATGAGAGTGCTGAGAATTCACCTCAACCCTCAGTGTGTTCTTTCCAGGAGGGTTTGACAGCTCCTTCCTTACAATAACTGACACTGGTAGCTGGGCATGGTGGCACAGGTCTCTGTACTCACCGGGAAGCAGAGGCAGGGAATTAGGCTAGCCGACTTCTGTAGCCAGGAAAGCCAGGGCTACATGGGGAAACTTGGTCTTGAAAAACAATTAAACAGATTAGCTGATGTAGGTTTGTGTGTGTGTCATTGTTGTCATTATTTCATCTGCTGTCACTATGGCTACCTCAAGTCCTTTGTTACATTGTTAATTTTATTTTCACCCCTGCAAAGAAAGCTGCCTGCCTTGGCGAGTGCCTTGGAAGCGTTTTGCTCCCCGCATGAGTGCCTGCTTATTCCTTCTGCTTTCATTGGCTTTGTGCCAAGCTCTTCCTGCCTTTTATATCCTCCTCCCTGTCTGTTCTGGACATTTGTTATCTTTTAACTTAAAAAAAATATTCATTTTTATTTCCTGTATATGCACATTTGCCTGTGTGTCTGCATGTGTGCCAGGCACTTGCTTGGTGTCTACGGAGGTCAGAGACGGTCACAGATCCCCTGAAGTGGAGTTACAGGTCGTTGCTAGCTGCCATGTGGGTGCTGGGAACTAGAGCCAGGTCCTGTGAAGGAGCAGCGAGTGCTTTTAACCAGCAGGGCACCGCTGGCTGCAGCACAGCGTTCTTAGTACTTCTCCTTTACTTAACACCTCTGTGGTTTCAGAGTAGAGCTCCTCCGTTTGTTTTCTTAGCTCATCTCCTTTGTCTGACTTTGCTCTCTTCTGTTCCTTTGAAACTCTGTCCTGGGCTGGAGATGTAGCACGGAGGGTGGGGGAGGTGGGGAGTGGGGGGTGAAGTAACTGCCTGTCTGTCATGCATGGAAGCCCCGGCAGTCCCTGGGCTGAACAAAACCAGGCATGGCTGCATGGATGTGCCTGTAATCTCAGCACTGGCAAAGGTGGAGGCAGGAGAGTCAGACATGCAAGGGCCATCCTCAGCTGTGAGTGAGTTTGAGGCTAGCCTGAGCTCTATGAGACTCTGTCTCATTCCCCCCAAAACAAAGCAGCAACAACAACAACAACACCTCCAACAGCAAACCAGACTCTGACCTGGGCATGCGTGCCCCCTTTCTTTCTTTCTCTCCTCCTCCAGCATGCATACCTGGCTGCATGGTGTTTATGTCATTCTGACGCCTTTCATTTCATCTTGTCTTTGCTTGTTGAGACCTCTTCAAAGACCTGCTATGTTTTGCAGTGGAAAGTGAGTGACTCTGTATGTATACTGCACGCTGGGCACCACTGTTTTCTCTTAGTTGAGGACAGGGCTCCGGCATTTGAATCCTAGGGATATAACAGGGAAAGAACTCTGCTAGGTTGGGTGATCTTCTGAGAGTCAGTCATTGCCCACAAGCACACATCTTTCCTTGTCCGTGATGGACATCACTCTCTTAGGCTTCTATTACAGGGGCTTCTTTCTCTACTATAAAAGATGCCGGCTTTGATTTTTTTCCCCAGATGTGCCTTCCTGCCTTCTGAGATATTAGGATTCTTTAAAATCCAGTTTCCATCCCTGCACTGCCTCTAAATTAGGGACAGGGGCCAGCATGATTACTTCTTTTCCTCTTAATTTTTTTAACATAAATCGTAAATTTTTTTTTTGACAGTCTCATGTAGCCAAGGTTGGCCTTGAACTCCCAACCCTCCTATCTCCCTCCAGCCTTTGATTTTGGTTTTTCAGGAGAGTGAGATTCCAACAGTCTTCTTACCTGCCTTCTAATCTGACAGTAACCAGAATATTTATTGGGGGGGGGTATTTTAATATAAGCTTAAGCACAGGCTTTAAGAGAAGGGGAGAGGTAGTCAGAAGAAAGTAAGACACGGAACAAGCATGCTGAATAATGGTAGCTTTTATCTTTACCCAGGGGGAGGAAGAAAAGAGAGGAATGTAACATGCAAAGGACAGAGAATCCCTCCCTCCCTCCCTCTCCCTCCTTCTCTCTCTCTCTCTCTCTCTCTCTCTCTCTCTCTCTCTCTCTCTTTTGACAGGTTTTCATGTGGCTTGAATTCAGTGTTTGCTGAGGATAACCTTGAACATCTGATTCTTTTTGCCTCTACATCCCATACCCATGTGTGGGTGCTGGCTGCTCAAGAGAAAGTCTCCAGGATATGTTTTTAAAAAAGTCTTTCCCAGGTGTCTTTTTCCAAACAGCCTTGTCTGGACACTGTTGTGTTAGAAATGGGTAGATGGTGACAACCCTCTGTCTCTTCTGTGGTTAATACTTTACAGGTCGAGGGAAATGCCTGTTAGTACTTTTCTGTTACATAATGAAGAGAAATATCTTTATTAACTGAGACTACAGGTGCTTCCCTTTGGCTAGTGTGCTTGTTTCGGACTGAATTAGATGATCTCAGCAGGCCTGTGCTCTCTTCCCATCCATCTAGATGTGCGATAGTGCAGAAGAAGGTGTGGACAGCGACACCGTGAACATGTTTGTGGTACACCCGACCACCCCCGCTCAGTACTTCCACTTGCTTAGAAGGCAGATGATCCGGAACTTCAGAAAACCTCTCATCGTTGCATCTCCAAAAATGTTACTCAGGTACCCTGTGAGTACAAAAAGCGCTGGCGCGAGGTTTCTTCTTTTGTCAGTTTTGTCTTCTGTTTTCTCTGTATTCTGTATTCAACCTATACAAGTTTAATTTGTGCTCTCTCTCTCTCTCTCTCTCTCTCTCTCTGTGCATGTATGTGTGTGTGTGTGTCCACTACATGTGTGCACACTATGTGTATGCAGGTGCCCATATAGTTAGGAAGAAGTTCAGATCCCCTGGATCTGGGCTTAAAGGTGGTTGTGAGCCAGGCAATGTGGGTTCTGGGACTTGAGCTCTGGTCCTTTGGAAGAACAGCAGGTGTTCTTGACTTCTGAGCTCTCTCTCAATCCCAAGTAGCTATTTTGTGGCTTTCTCTGTGGTTCCTTCCAATATTCTCAGGATTCTTGAACCATCACATGAAATTTAAGAAAAGCCATACAGTCTCTTTAGGAAAGTGTATGTGGGTGCTTGTGTGTCTCTCTCTGTGTGTTTCTGTGCGTGTTTTTTTTTCTTTTTCTAGAAGGACTCTTTTGATATAAAATTTTGAAATATAAGTCTCGAAGCCAAGTCAAAATGTAAAATTATTACAATGGTCAGCTTCTTCTGGGTGCAGAAGCAGAGGCCGGGGGATCTCTGTGACTTAAAGGCAAGCCTAGTCGACAGAGGGAGGTTCTTGGCCATCCTGAGTTACGTAGTCAGACTCTGTATCAGAAAATAAAACAAATAAAAACACTGTATTATTGTACAGACTAGGCACGCTCTGATTATTTGTTTTAAACATACAGAACTGTATCTTAGAGAACACTGTATGACTGTGCATGCTTAAGTGCAGTTTCATGCCAGAGTTCTGGAGCTGCTTTTTTTTTTTTTTTTTTTTTTTTTTTGAGACAGGGTTTCTCTGTATAGCCCTGGCTGTCCTGGAACTCACTTTGTAGACCAGGCTGGCCTCAAACTCAGAAATCTGCCTGCCTCTGCCTCCCGAGTGCTGGGATTTAAGGCATGCGCCACCATGCCCGGCTCTGGAGCTGCTCTTATAAGGCCTGTTCTAAGTTATAGCTGTAGCTCTTCTCCATTCATTGATATGAACTTGGCCGTTTCTCTCCCTTAGGCAGCTGTGTCAACTCTTGAGGAAATGGCGCCAGGAACAGCATTCAAACCGGTCATTGGTGATTCATCAGTAGACCCAAAAAAGTAATTTGATGTTTCTCTGTTTCCTACTTCTGGTAGAGGTTTTATTAAGTGAGCAAAATTTCTTCTATTATATAAATATATAAGTTTTTCTTTTGTGCATGCATGTGTGTGCATATAAGTGCCCTTGAGAGTGTGTGTGTGTGTGTGTGTGTGTGTGTGTGTGTGTGTGTGAGCACACATGGAAGGGAGGGAATACACCAACTTAACCATGCTAGGCCCTTATACTGCTGAGCTACATTTCAGCCCCTCTCCATAGGGGGGCTGCGTTAAGGGGGCTGTGTATGAAAGGGCAGACTTAGGGGACAGATGTCATGGAAGGAGAGCTGCCTGCCTCAGCAGATGCCTGAGCTTACCAGCAGAGCCCCAAGCAGCTTTGTCTGCAACACATTGAAATCTAGTCTTCTCTTTCTCCTGACACAGTTCTTAAGGATGCTTCTCTCCACACCAATGCCTGCTTTGTCCCCAACAGTGTTAAAACCCTCATATTCTGCTCTGGCAAACATTTTTATGCCCTGCTGAAGCAAAGAGAGTCTCTGGGGACTAAGAAACATGATTTTGCCATCATTCGACTAGAGGAACTCTGCCCTTTCCCGCTGGATGCATTACAACAAGAGATGGGCAAATATAAACACGTTCAAGGTAAAGGCTTGCTCCTACTAGGGCCCTTTGCTTTACAGATAGCTGAAGCTGTTTCAGTTGCAAAGATGGGGGATGTGAGAGGTACCAGAAGGTCAAATCTTATGAAATCTGAGGATGTGCTATAGGCGACCACTGGGGCCATGGCTCTCTTGAGGTCCCACCCAGGGTTCCTACTATCATCTAAGTATGTCCTGAATTTGTGGGTCATATGATGGTATGCTGTACTGTACCATCATATGTGATAATTGCAATATGATTGTACTTCTGGTATTTAGGATTGGAAAATTTGGTATCTGTAGGCACCTTGTGGAAGCTAAGGGATTCCAGAGCCAAGTGTAAATGTAGGCTTAGTTAGATGAAAAGTTTTTAGCTATGCCATCAAAAATTGGACTTAGCATGAAAAACTTGAGTTGTAAAAATTATTGCAGGTGCTGGAGGGATGGCTCAGTGGCTTTGAGTAGTGACTGCTCTTCTTAAGTATCCAGCTCAGTCCCCAGCACCTGTTAATAACTATCCGAAACTGTTGTTTCAAGGGATAGGACACCCTCTTTTGGGCACACGTGTGCTGAATAGATAGATATACATGTAGGTAAAACACCCCCACACAAAAATATATTTAAAATATAAAACAAAGACAATTCCCCCAGAACACACAAAGAAAGAAAGAAACAAACAAACTGATAGCAAGTGCTAGTGACTATTCAAAGAAACCTCGCTCACTGCTGCTGGGTTGCAAATGATTGCAACAATTCTGCAAGATGGTTTCTTTCAGCCGGGCGTGGTGGCACACCTTTAATCCCAGCATTTGAGAGGCAGAGGCAGGGGGATTTCTGAGTTTGAGGCCAGCCTGGTCTATAGAGTGAGTTCCAGGACAGCCAGGGCTAGACAGAGAAACCCTGTCTTGAAAAACCAAGGTAAAACAAAACAAAACAAACAAAAAACCCCAAGTTACCATGTAACCCAGAATTCCTATTGCTGGTTTACCATGAAAATGGTAACAAGTCCACGGAAAAATCTTCATCCAAGCACTTTTAGCAGCTTTATTCCTTTCTTTCTTTCTTTCTTTCTTTCTTTCTTTCTTTCTTTCTTTCTCTCTCTCTCTCTCTCTCTCTCTCTCTCTCTCTTTCTTTCTTTCTTTCTTTCTAAAGCGGCTTTGTTTGTAATTGTCTCAAACTGGGAGCAATCAGTCTGTCCTTCACCTTGGGAATGAATAAACACAGTTCCCCTGTAGCAAGAAGCATGTGTAATATCATACTTGTCAATAACATAGGAAGGAGATACTGCATGGTATCAATCTTCAGGGCCTCAAGGATGCTAAAAGCAAGCAGGCTAAGCACTGAGCCCCAGGTCTGAGCTGATGCTGTCCACCACTCGGATAAATCGCAAACGTATTTTGGTAACTCATGTTAGAACCAAAACTGTATGACTCCATTTATAAGGCATTTTGGTATAGGGGAAACTGTGCAGATAGTCTTGCATTGTGATTGCCCTTGTGAACACATAGCTATGTACTTGCCAGAAAAAGGGGGGAGAGAGAGAGAGACAGAGAGAGACAGAGAGACGAGACAGAGACAAAGAGAACACAGTAGGGCTTTAGAGAGATGGCACAGGAGTTGAATGCTTTCCAGTATCTGCATTGGGTGTCTCACAAGCACCTGTAACTGCATCTCTAAGGGATGCAATAGCTCTAAGGGATGCAATAGCTCCAAAGGATGCAGCGTCCTCTTCTGGCCTCCTTGGACACCTGCACACATGGCATCCATTTATACAGACATGCGTACTACACATAATAAAAATTCTAAAAATGCTAACATGTTGGAAAAGCATATCTTTAACTGAAGTTGGAAATTTATCCCTTAACCATCCACCCAGCTGTTCCTCTAAACGTCCTTGATATATAAGTTTATACGCTTTAAACAATTACGATGCAAAGGAGAAGTCTTTCAACCCCCAGGTCTCCTCATCTTGATTGTCTGGAGTCAGGACTCTTCCCAGCCCCACACATTAGCAACAGTCAGTTTTTTGGTTGATTGAAAGTTTCTTCTTTTTGCAGATTTCATCTGGAGCCAGGAGGAGCCTCAGAACATGGGTCCATGGTCTTTTGTTTCTCCAAGGTTTGAAAAACAACTGGCTTGCAGGGTGAGTGCCTACTCTTAGTTTATACTCATTCATGTCCTCTCTCTCTCCCTCTCTTTCTCTCTCTCTGTCTCTCTCTCTGTCTCTCTCTCTCTCTCTGTCTCTCTCTCTCTTGTTTCTCTTGGAGTAACAACATACGGATTTCTTTGCTAGCTTGCTCATTTATTTAAAGAAAAAGTGAAATAAAATCTACTTTAGGCTGACCAGGGTGGTGCCTACCTA
Source organism: Mus minutoides (assembly GCA_902729485.2). NCBI lineage: Eukaryota > Metazoa > Chordata > Mammalia > Rodentia > Muridae > Mus > Mus minutoides. The sequence continues at coordinate 756,477 of LR753326.1, read as the reverse complement.
TATTGGGAGGTTGGATTCCCTCTAGTTTATGAGTTTGAGACCAGCTCAGGCCACATAGTTAGACCCTGATGACACGCAAGAGGAAGAGAGAATAAAAAGATACAGTTTTAGATTATTCTTTTGGAGGAAAAACGTTGAGTTTATGGATCTGTGTTTTAGATTTTGGAATATTTGTGTGGACTTTCTAGTCTGAGGATCCAAGAAACTATGAAACACTTCAACACGTAAGACCTTTTAGGGACTGAAATGATATTTCAAAGTTCCAGATTTGGGAGAATTTCAGATTTTGGACTGAGGATATTCAACCTATAATATTATGCTAATACATGTTTGCATCCCAAAAAACAAAGCAAAGAAAACAACCCCATGAACCTTGCACACTACCACTTTCCCTACTACTTCCTCATGCTGTTTGGCACAAGTGCTAGAGAAAGATGCTGATGAATATTTTTGGTTTGTTTTTCACCCTGGTACCAGTAACACCCAGTTAACACTGATCCAGACGTGTTTACAGTGCTGTCAGTCTATATGCCCATACAATGCTGTTAGACTCCTTTATGTCTTTATTTTCCTCAGGAAAGGAAAATCAGCAAGAACATCATTTTATTCCACGTGTGTTAGAATGTAGTTCATTCATTTAGTATGAGTTCCATAGGCTCAAATCATTTTCACATGTAAAGATGTCTAGTTAAGGAAACCAAATTATAGGGTTATTTTTTTTCACCTTTTCATAATGCCTGGAATTCAGTGGTAGATTATTCCTCCTAATCTGTTCTGTTATTAAGTATTTCTTCTTCGCTTGAACAAGGTAACAGGGAATATGTGATGTGTACCTTCTTAGTGGAACAGAGCAGAACTCTGATGCACTCAAATGTCACTTGATTTCTTCTTCGCTCCTATGACAGCTCCGTCTCGTAAGCCGACCCCCTCTGCCAGCGCCTGCCGTAGGAATTGGCACAGTGCACCAGCAGCAACACGAAAACATTCTCTCCAAAACCTTCTCTCAGTAAAGTGCTCGGAGAAAGCAGGCTCGCCCGCTAAGCAACAGGAAGAAAAGTGCGCTCCTCCCCTCCCTCCCCTCCCCCCAGCTCAGCGTGGAAGTCTGCGTTCCTCTGAAGTTCTGGACTGATTTGGAGGACTGAATCTGGAATACATGGAATACGCAAGGGAACTGATTTTATAAGTACATGAAACAGACAATAGGTTTCATGCTTTGCAGGACAATAGTGTTTGTTATGCTTTGGTTAGATATGAGTGAACTGAAAGAGGAGGTCGTTAAACAGTTGGGTTCTGATTCCACTATAACTGACTGTAAATGAACAGAGAACGTTCTTTGACCAGAACGTGGGGCTGTGTATAGGCAGCCCCAACACTACCTCTTAATTGGGTCAACACACATCACTTTCCATATCTTTCCTCCCTTTTAAAGTCAGCAATATGTTCATTTTAAATGTCATCTTAGAACTGCTCTACAAAAGGTTCCGACAGATACCACTAAAACTAGACCATTCTGGATTCATGTTCTTTCAGGTTTGATCCATTATCCTTAAAAATAAATGCTGTTAAATACTAACTCCTGATTGTATGGTCTTCTAGCTCTGTTCCAATCCAGTCTCCTGTAGTCCAGGCTGGCCTCACACTCTCTGTATAACTGAGGATGACCTTGAACTTCTCATCTTCCTACCTCTACTTCCTGAGTGCTGCCGGAACTGCAGACTTCTGCAACCATGCCCAGTTAATGCTGGTAATGAGTATCCATTAAGAATGGTAGACAAGGGCTGGTGAGATGGCTCAGCGGGTAAGAGCACCCGACTGCTCTTCCGAAGGTGATAAGTTCAAATCCCAGCAACCACATGGTGGCTCACAACCATCCGTAACGAGATCTGGCTCCCTCTTCTGGAGTGTCTGAAGAGAGCTACAGTGTACTTACATATAAAATAAAATAAATCTTAAAAAAAAGAATGGTAGACAAGCTCTCTACCAACTGAGCTACAGCCCGGGCCCCTAATTTTTTTTTTTTTTTTTTTTGAGACAGGGTTTTTCTGTTTAGCCTTGGCTGTCCAGGAACTCACTCTGTAGACTAGGCTGGCCTCAAACTCAGAGATCCTCCTGCCTCTGCCTCCCAAGTCCTGGATTAAAGGCGTGCGCCACCACCGCCTGGCTATAAATTTTAAGTTATGAGGTATTAACTGTATTAAGATGGACTTGGTTTTTGTTTTTTTGTTTTTCTATTAAGTTCCCCTTCCCCCATTATATTGCTACGATATTTTAACTTTGGTGTTTGATAGAGGGATTTCAGTGCCAGGTTAATCACTTTGTCTCTAAAAGCTGCAGGTACAAATATGATGTATATTTGGGCTATAAATTACATTAAGTTTCAGCCACATTCCTAAACCAGGTACGTGGGGTTCCATAGAGGTTGAATCTAGTGTTGGCAGCAACCTAAATGGTAGCTATGTGATGTCCCTTGAGTTGGTTCTGAGGAGCATCTATTGTGTACCATTCTGGCTTTATGACAGTTTTTTTTTTTTTTTTTTTAAAGGTGATGGGGACATAGGAAATGCTGGAATACATCCATTGCCTTTCCAATTTTACCAGCAATGCGCCATGTTTTACATCTTTGATGTGTACGCAGTCCTGGCTATAGTAATAGATTCATAATGTACTTCTTTTTTTTTTTTTTTTACTTTATTTTGATTTTTGAGATAGCTCTGGCTGGCCTGGAACTCTTTATGTAGAGCAGGCTGGTCTTGAACTCAGAGATCTCTCTGTCTCTGCCTTCTGAGTACTGGGATTAAAGGTGTGGACCACCGTGCCAGACTATTATTTGCATTTTAGAAGAATGCTACAGTTATTTAGCATCTTTCTAGTACTTGCCCCTTTTCTTTCTACACTTGTCCCTTCCTTTTCGCAGCTGGGTATTAGTTCCAGTACTTTGTACTTACTGGCTCTATCATTGCACAAGTTCTTTAACCCTTTCCCTCCCTTTCCTTTCTGCATGCTTCAGTTCTTTCTTTCTTTCTTTCTTTCTTTCTTTCTTTCTCTCTCTCTTTCTCTCTTTTTCTCTTTCTTTCTTTCTTTCTTTCTTTCCTTCCTTCCTTCCTTCCTTCCTTCCTTCCTCCCTTCCTTCCTTCCTTCTTTTTTGGTTTTTTGAGACAGGGTTTCTCTGTGTAGCCCTGGCTGTCCTGGAACGCACTCTGTAGACCAGGCTGGCCTCGAACTCAAAAATCCGCCTGCCTCTGCCTCCCGAGTGCTGGGATTAAAGGCGTGCACCACCACCACCCAGCTCAGTCCTTCTTTCTTGTGTCAAGCCTTATAAATCTTGTAACTTCATACTACTTATATAAATCTGTAAAGTTTCAAAGGCAAGTTTAATAAGAATAATAGTGTATATTTAAGTTTAAAAAACATAATGTACCTTTATTCTCATATCTTTTGGTTTCTTACATTAAAAGATATTAAAACTAATTATAAAATAAGATGGAATTTAATATATTTAAAAATATTTTGTCTTGCTCTTTCCAAATTTCTTCCTACACTCATCTCACGAGTTTATTATTTCTTGTTAAAGTTTTCCATGACTGAGCCATGAAAATGTCTTCTTTTTACCTTTATCTCAGCCACATTTTAAATTGTGTTGCAGAAAGAGACATTTGAATTATTTCATATGAAACACTACTGTATTTTTTTCCTCTTAAAAATGTTTGTTTCTCATATCTGCTGACCATAATTTTGTATGTTTAATGTTCAGTGAGAAAGAACTTCAATTATGTAATTAGTAAGTTGAAATATTAAAAAAAGAGAATTTTGCTTAAAATCACACATTATTCTTAGCAAAATAAAAATTTCCACCTTGTAAGAACCATTTTATTCAAATTTCTTATGTTTTCCATATACTTCCTGTTGTTTTTTGTTTGTTTGTTTGTTTGTTTTTGCAGACAGTGTTTCTCTTTATAGCCCTGGCTGTCCTGGAACTCACTTTGTAGACCAGGCTGGCCTCGAACTCAGAAATCTGCCTGCCTCTGCCTCCCGAGTGCTGGGATATATACTTCCTATTTGTGAAAAATATTCTGAAATTAACTTCTCTAATTTGCCTATATTACCTTGGAAATTTTCCTGTTTTTAAAAAGCTTTTTAAAAAGCTTTATTTCTGAGAAAGAGACAGTGACAGAGTTTATGCCTCTTGATGCCTTGATGTCTATTTTGAAGATGGAGAAGTACTGGAAAGTACTTTTTTAAGCTATTGTCTGCAGTGTATTACCAGTTTTTCACTAATGTCTAAGAAGTTACAGTTAAGATGGGGCGGAAAGTAAAGGCTGGTTCTGGTAGCTCAGCTCTAGGCCTTGGGGGACTGACCAGCAGGACGCCTGGACCGGGAAACCTTATCTAGAAAACAGCTCTGAAAAGGAAAACCCCGTCCTGGAGTAGAACAACTAAGAACCGCCCACCACGGCAGGCCGCCCCGCCTCCTGGCATCCAGTTCCGCCCCCGCCGCCGCGCCAACGGTGACCATAGCAACGCGGTGGACGTCCGCCAACGGCCAGGCCAGGTCTGGGGGCGGGTCTGGGAGGAGCCGAGAGCGCATGTCACATGACTCCGTGGGCGGAGCTTGTGCGGGGACTGCCAGAGCGTGTCCCCAGCCTCCGCCGCCTAGGCCAGATTCGTGAGGAACCGAGCGGAGGCAGCCGCGAGGCTTCGGGTGCTCGCTGGGTGTGCTGAGCCGCCGCCATGGGCAGTGAGTGTGGTGGCTGGAGCGCGAACCTCGAAGGCCGCGGGTCCCTTCGGGCTGTGGGCGGTGGAGTCGCTTACTCCTTGGGGTGGTCTTGGGTGCGGGGGATGCGCAGGCCTCGTTGGGGTCGCCACGGACGGCGTGAGCTGGGGACCCGCCAAGGCGCCTCTGGTCAGCGAGGCCTTGCCCGGCGGGTCACGGGGACTCAGAGGTCCCGGTTTGCGCCCCTTAGGAGGCGAGGAGCGAGGATGGCGCGGGGAGGCTATTGGCTGGGGGAAGGGGGGGTAGTTAGCACACTCCCCGGCTTGGACCACTTGGGCTTTTTCTGGATCTCGGGAAACTCATTAATTTTTAAATTATTATTCCTGAATCACGCTTCCTTGGTGTGTTGGCGATGAATAAGTCTCCCTCATTCTTTCTTTTTAATGTGATTCGTAGCATGTGTTTTAGGGAAGGAAAGGCGTGTGATCGGTAGCTCAGCCTTTTCCTAGATTAATTCTTCCCAGTCATTCTGTAGTGTTCATTGAAAACTGTAAGTTGGTGCGCAAGGTGTGGACGAGGCCTCGCATTATAAGATCCTTCCAGGGCCCTGCCCAATCACTCACCCTCATGTATTTTCACACAAATACTTTACCTAGCAGTTCCCATGTTTGTGTATTAAGGGATAACGTTGTGATGCACAGTAGACATTTGGGGGAAATTGGAAAGGAAATAAAAGAGACCCTTGGCCTTGACTTGTGAATAAAAATGGAATTCTGCGACACGGCGAGAGGCAATACATGGCGGCACGCAACAGCGTTGTTTGAACCTGAACGCCAGTAATTCATAAACTGCCAATAAATCTCGGAGAGTCGCCTGGACTGGGATGGGAAGGAAGGGGAATGAGGCGATTCTAGGCAGTGTCCCAGTGTTGTAACCCATAGTTGTGGTTGTTTTTTAATTGCAGGCGAATGTTTTCAGAATTTAGATTTACTTTCTAAATAGTCCAAATGTACTTCGATAACAAACATGACAATTATAAATTATCACCAAAAATCAGTGACTTCCACCTTTTTGGACTCCTGCCGGAGTAGGAGACAGTGTCTATCCCAAAACCTTGGTTTGTCTTTCATTTCCTACAGAAGTAGCCTGGGAAAGTGGTACTTTCTAATGAAATGTCATTGACATTCTCTGAGAGATTCTTGTGTGTAAGCAAGTACCTTGATATGGTTGGTTACTTAGGGAACGACAACCTTGAAATGCAGCTAACTGAAATGGAGCAGGGAATGTGAAGGTTCAAAGGTTGTCTGTAGGCTGCTATCCTAGCATTTTTCTTTTTCTTTATTTCTTTTTGTTGTTGTTGTTGCAGTCTTTAAGTTGTTTGAGTCAGTACTCCAGTTTAAGCTTATAACCTACTATACTACTCCTGCAGAAAGTTCCCTCCGCTGTTCTACCATCTGTTAATTACTACATTAGCTAAGTACTGTAATAAATTGTGTTTGCTTATTTTATATAGTGATTATCTGATTATTTTCTGTTGTGCATATATAAAAGGGTTGAGTTTAAACCTGAAGAAGCAAAGAAGTCACGGTGCATTACTCATTTTCCTTGTACTCAACAGCTGTCTGGGAGGTTTTATCTCTTACAGACCTACTCACTTGAACTTGAGAACATCATGATTATTTAATTTGGGTGGATGTGATAAACTGCTGTTAAAAAATTTTGTTTTTGGAATCATTCAGAGATACATTTTTAAACTATAAATTTTTTTTTTTTACAGTCAAGTTTTTAGAAGTTATTAAACCTTTCTGTGCAGTTCTACCAGAAATTCAGAAGCCTGAAAGGAAAGTAAGTATAATATTTTAGTAACGTAGCAGGTAACAGAGTGACTGACTTTGCCAAAGTACCGAGGTTGATTTACTTACCCCAACAGTTTCTGGCTGTAAGTGGAAAAACCGTTACCTTATCTCATCTTGCAAACAAGTATAAATCTGCTTTATGTTTTGTTTTGTTGTCTTTGAGACAGGGTTTCTCTGTGTAACAGCCCTGGCTTTTCTGGAGCTCTCTCTGTACACAAGGCTGGCCTTCAACTCACAGAGATCCACCTGCCTCTGCCTCCCTAGTGCTGGGATTAAAGGGGTATACCACCATTGCCTGGCCTGTTTTTAATTTTTTTTTTTTTTTTTTTTTTTGGTTTTTCGAGACAGGGTTTCTCTGTGTAGCCCTGGCTATCCTGGAACTCACTCTGTAGACCAGGCTGGCCTCGAACTCAGAAATCCGCCTGCCTCTGCCTCCCGAGTGCTGGGATTAAAGGCGTGCACCACCACGCCCGGCTCCTGTTTTAAATTTTAAGTTACATTTATTTCTCATATATATTTGTGTTTGTGCCTGTGCACCACTGTACTATGGTGTACATGTGACGGTCAGAGGCAACTTTCGGGAATTGATTCTTTTCTTTTTTACTGTGGATCTCGGGGAGGGGAGGAGAGAGAGGAGGAAGGAGGGAGACTAGGAGACAAAGACAGAGGGACAGCAGGAGGGAGATAAAGACTAGGCATGATTCTAAGTTGCACTGTTTCCCACCCAAGTGCTTCTTGGCCTTTGTGTTAGTTATGATAGAGTATACTCCTGGCCATGCTGGTACTTTATAGTCTTTAGTGTAGGATGTGTATATGGCTAGCTAGTGGGATGGTCTGATGGATATAGTCTAATTAGTACCAACTGTTCTACATAATCAGTTTTGCAATTGTGTAAGTATATACCTCCCTTATTTTGATTTCTTGTTTGGAAAGAAATAGAAGGAATGTGTTTTGAAGGTAGAATAACTAAATCACATTGTTCTTCAGTCACCGAGCATATCTGGAAGTAAGATATTTAAATTTTCAGAAATAATATTAATTTAAAATTTTCCAGGTACCAGATTATCCTCTTCTGTACTTTTAGTTCTTAGGGAATTAATAACAAATAGAGACATAGAGATTGATTAGACTTTTGTCAGACTTACTGTTTTATTTAGAAGTACTTTTAATTTTTAATGACTTGAGATGGTAGAGTTGGCAACTCAGTTATACTTTAGACATCCTAAAGTGTAACTTTTCATAGTTTATGAAATGTCCCAGGATCCTTCAGTATTTCACGAAGTTCCCTTTCTGCCTGAAACTCCTGGATCATCAGATCCTACTTTATTTTACCTCCTTTTCAGTTTCCTCTACCCTTCTACAGTGTACATGAAACATGTCTATATTTAAATTATCTTTCTTGTGGCAGCTAGTTGGAGATACAGATTTAACTATTACACGCTGTACTTAAATCTTTCAAATTTAATCAGCACCAAATAGTTCAAAAACCTTAATGTAACAAGGGAATCCTGAACTATGAGAAGAAAGAGGAAAAAAAGCGTCTTTAGATACAGGTGTATGTAGAGACTTTCTGGATGGGACTTCAGTCACTCAGAAGATACTGCCAACAGTTGACAAACAGAATTTCATGAAATTAAAAGTTTCTGCACAGCAAAGGAAAAGGCGAGAGAAAATCTTCACTAGCTGTACATCTGACTTGAGGATTCATATCTAGAATATACTAAGAACTCAGAAAACTTAAAAATAATACCTTTTGTTTTGAAAAGGAAAGACTGACGTTGGAGATGCTCGGCTGTTTATTTTAGCTGCAACAAGCTAGGTATAAGTGCGTGCCCCAGTGGGGAATGGTTATGGTACCATAATGTGGGTCTTTGCTTTGAAAAGTTTTTTTCTTGGTTTTGATTGATGATTCTTTATACTTCTGTTGTACAGATTCAGTTTAGGGAGAAGGTACTATGGACTGCTATAACACTCTTCATTTTTTTAGTATGCTGTCAGGTATGTAACCAACTGCTGAGTACATGTCTGTATTATTTTTAGCTTTTGATTAGTAAGAATTAGAAAAACTGATAAAACAATAGACTGAAATATAGTGAATGTTGCTTTTTTGGTAAGATTTATTTTTATTTGTGTGTGTGTGTGTGTGTGTGTGTGTGTGTGTGTGTGTGAGAGAGAGAGAGAGAGAGAGAGAGAGAGAGAGAGAGAGGGGCCAATGGAGGCTGGAATTGGAGTTACAGGTAGTTGTGAGCTGCCCATTGTGGGTTCTAAGAATTGAGCTTGTGTTCTATGGAAGAACAGCCAGGACACCTAGTTTTAAGTCATCTTTTCAACTCTGAGTTCTGCTGTTTTTATTTCTTTGTAGTCTGGTGATCAAACTCAGGATTTTGTGCATGCTAGGCAGGTGCTGTGTGACTGAGTTGCATTAAAGCTGAGTATCGTCATTGCTGCCATCATAATCATCATCATCATCATCATCATCGTTACTATTATTACCATGTTTTGTTTTGTTTCCAGATAGGGTTTTTCTGTGTGCAGGATTTCAAAGCTGTCCTGCAACTTGCTTTGTAGATGGGCCACCACTACCCACTTTATTATTGTTGGATTTTTGAGTGTGGATGTGTGTGAGAGTGCATGCTCCAGCATGTGCACACACACCTCACATCTTGGCCTGTGTGTGGCGACAAAGGGACAACTTGTTGGAGTTAGTTCTCTCCTTTCACCCTGTGGTTTTCAGGGATTAAACTTAGGTCGACAGGGTTGGTGGCAGGTACCTTAAAATTAACCTGCTGAGCTATTTTGCTGGTCCATGTGCTGGAGAATGAGATTATCAGGTCATTAAAATACTATTATTTCTGTACTTGACTTAATTTTGTTTTGCATGGTCAGGAAGAGGTAGTTTTGTTGTTGCTGTTGTTTGTTTTTGTTTTTAAATTCAGAAAGTGCAAAGAAAAAAAGCATGCATTTATACCATATGCTTTTAACATCTCTGAAGTTGTTCCCTCATTAAAGAAAAAAATCAACTTTAGGGAGTTATATGTACAAAGTAACATTTTTAATTGTTTATTTTGAAGAATTTTGACAGATATGTGCACCCAAGAATCTATTTAGGCTGTGTGGGACCTTTTTCTTACCCTCAGGCTTTCTTTGTAATTCCACTATTCAGCTAGCCTTCAGTCCTTGGCAAGCTCCGATCTGCCCTTTGTCACTATAATTTGTCTTTCTTTGAATTCTGCATATATGTTGTTGTGGTGTCTAGCATCTGACTTTATAACATTTTTGAAATTTATTCATGTTGTCAGCATGCCAGTAGTTTTATTTCTGTTGTGAATATATCATAGTGCATTCACTTTAGGGTTGGACATTTTGCTCGTTTGCCCTCTCTCTCTGTCCCTGTTTCTGTCTCCCTCCCTCCCTCCCTCCCTCCTTGACCCTGAAGTAGGTTTGTCTAGCTTGTATAAGCCCTACATTCAGTGTCCCATAATAAAAGTACCCACAGGGCCGGGCGTGGTGGCACACGCCTTTAATCCCAGCACTCGGGAGACAGAGGTAGGCGGACCAGCCTGGTCTACAAACTAAGTTCCAGGACAGCCAGGGCTATACAGAGAAACCCTGTCTCGAAAAACCAAAATAAATAAATAAATAAATAAATAAATAAATAATAATAAAAGTACCCACTTCCCCGGCATTTTATACTAGAAACCAATGCTGTATCTCAGGAAGGTCTCATGCCTTGGCCCATTTAGGCCTTTGCGTTACCTACTTTCCCTGTGTTTATATAGTTACCTAGCTGCTGCTTTTTGTCTTTCTCAAGTTTGGGCAGATCTGCCCATTGTGAGTGATTTCAGCTGAATAGAAAACAAGTTCTAGCCAGTTTTCTCTAGCTTCAGGGAATGGTGGGAGGTGAGATAAGCTGAGATCATTACATTAAATGCTTCCAGGGCTCTGCTTTTGAGCCTGCCTTCCTTCCTTCCTTCCTTCCTTCCTTCCTTCCTTCCTTCCTTCCATTTATCTTTTTTCTTTTTCTTCTTCTTTTTTTTTTTTGTTGTTCTTGTTGGCTGTCTTGAGAGCTTCTCACCACCTAACTATGGAGGTCTGTATTCTGTTCTAGGTTCCAGGTCATTCCTCAGTTTTCAATCATAGCATGGCTCCATCATCTTGAGTTTTGTTCTAGAGACTCACCCCATGGCTCAATGTTCTTTCCTTCTCAGCTGCTGTTTCTAATTCCTCTTACGCAGAGCAGGGAGAATGCAGGTCCCAGTAGCTCGCTGATGTTCAGTGTGCTGCACCATGGCTCTTGGTGCTTCACATCTGTCACCTTTTTCTTATTTAGCAGCTGTGGGAGTCACTTTCCTTGTCCTTCAACCAAACGCCACACAGAAGCAGCATCAGGAAGGGATGGGATGGTGCACTGTGGCTCACAGCTTAAGGGTGCGGTGACAGGAGCATAGGGTGGCTGGTCACACTGTGTCTACTGTCAGGAAACACAGAGAGATGACTGCTGAATGCTCATATTCAGCCTGCTTGACCCTTTGACCTGCTTTAGCACTTGATCCAACCCATGGGGTGATGTTTCCCATTCTCAGGATGGCTCCTCATCCTTCAAACTTATCTGAAAATACTTTGGTAGATAGGTTTGAGCTTGCTTCTTAGGTGATTCAAAATCCTGTCGCGTTAACAACTCAAAGTTACCTATCCCAGCTGCTTTGTATGTGTTTTTATTTTCCTGTAGCTTTGTAAAGTTCTGATTAGCTTTGGTTCTTTCATGGTTGTATTGTTATGTGCCAGAGTGGGGAAATCCTGTAATGTAACTGAAACTTGCCCTCTTGTTCACTTTCAGCAGCAAGGGTGAACCATGGCCCTTGAGCTTGCTCTGCAAATGCTGAGCCAGATTTGATCTGTGACTTGAAGTCCCATGTCAGATGTGCCTTATTTAGCTTTGGCTTTCCACTGCTTTTGAAAATTTCTATTGCTCATTTTCTACATCTCCATATAGTCAGTTCAGGTTTTCACTAGAACGTGGAATATTTGGGTTTTTTAGAGTATACAATATTAGAAGAAAGACTTTATAGAAAATAGACTTAGCAGTTTCTTTGGACATTTAAAGACTCGTGAAAAAAAGACTCGTGAATCTGGCGGCTCCAGAGGAAGGATAGAGTGTTGTGTTCCAAGGGCCTTAGATAAAGACTGTCCTGTAATGCTGCTAGGCTCCTACCCAGTGGCTCTCTTAGTCCTCACTTCTCTCAGGTGGTGACTGTCCAAAGATACAGAGTATACAAACTAGCTTTGCCTTCTGATTTACCAGTTTCATTACCTAGCTTAATAAGAGTTCAAATATCTGAGAGATTTAGTTATAAAATTCTGGCAGCATATTTTGGAATTAAAAAAACATATAAAATTGCTTTATAGTTTTTCTTTTTTACATTTATGTGTATGTGTGTACTCAGGTATGGAGGTGTGTGGCTTCCTGATTATCTAGACTCTGTGGTCAACAAGCCACAGGGGTCCTCCTGTCTGTGCCCCTTCCTGCCTTGTGGTTATAGACACGTAGTGTCAAGCTGTTCTTTCCATGTGGTCATCATGCTCATATGGAAACACGTCACCAACTGAGCTAGCCTCCTCAGTCCCTACAGATTAATTAGCAATGTAAGTTTCTTTGTGCCTGAACCTGCATTTTAGAGAAAGGAATATATCATGTTTGAGAAGGGGGTTTCACCAAATGCTGTTTGTCAGACATGGGTTGGCATGGAGGTATATTGGTAAAGGGCTTACCTAGTATGTGACAGGCTCTAGATTTCTCCCCAGTATGGTAAGGAAACTAAACATGGATCCTGTAATAGACAGTAATTTGAAGTGTTTTTTCTTTCCTTGTTTTCTCCCACCCTCCCTTCCCCCTTCCTCCCTCCCTCCTTTCTTCCTTTTTTCTTTCTGATTTTCTTCATTTCCTTCCTTCCTTGTTTGCTGTTGCTGTTTCAATCTTCTAAGTGCTGGGATTATAGTAACCCATCAGGTCTACCCAAATGTTTATGTTTGTTTATTTCTGGATTAAAAGTTAGCACGTATCAGGGTGTATTAGATTGCTCAAAATTCAGGGCTCTCATGGGCTACATAGCTAGTTGTAGACCAGCCTGCTGTATTATGAAGTAAGAAAATTGTTTAAAAAAATAAAAAAGAAAAAAGAAAAAAATTGGGTGGGAGATGATGTCTTTATGATAGAGAATTTGTTCCTAAAAAGAATAAGGAAGAAAAATCAATCATGATCTTGTCTTTTAGATACAATCAGTATTTAATTNCAGTATTTAATTCTTAAAAAGATGTCTTTTCCAGTATTATTTTCTGTATGCTTAGAGTTTTGAACTTATACTGCATAGAATTTTGAATTTTAGTTTTTATTCCAGGGTTTGTTTTGTTTGTTTGCGACAGAGTTTCTCTGTATAACAACCCTGGCTGTCCTAGAACTTGCTCAGTAGGCAGAGCTGGCCTTGAACTCACAGAGATCCACCTGACTCTGCCTCCCAGAGGTACTGGGATTGAAGGTGGCACCACCATGCTGGCAGGAATACTAAATTATCCTTGCTTTCTTAGAAATCATAGCAGTCAGTCTCCAACAGGCATTGTAGGCCAAGCAAGTGCATTTTATTTAAGAGAGAGTCTGCCTGCAGAGCGCCCTTGGGTTCCAATAAGTGTTCTGTGTGATGTTTCAGATTCCGCTGTTTGGGATCATGTCATCGGACTCTGCAGATCCCTTCTACTGGATGAGAGTTATTCTTGCATCCAACAGAGGTATGCGTTTCTGACTGACCTCCATCCTGCTGCCAAACAGCTGCTTTGTGGTTTTATATAGGAGAAACGAAACGAAAGAAACCCATTGCTTAGGAGGAGAATCCAGCTTGTAATAATGACAAAGCTGGCGCGTGCGTGCGTGCGTGCGTGCGTGCGTGCGTGCGTGCGTGCGTGCGTGCGTGCGTGCGTGCGTGTGTGTGTGTGTGTGTGTGTGTGTGTGTGTACACGTATGTATGTATGTGTGCATGTGTGTGCACATAGTGAAGGTCACTTTACCTCAGTCACTCTCTACCATATATAGTTTTTGAGACGTCTCACTATGTGATCATTGCTGGCCTGGAACTCTTTGACAGGATTTCTCTGTATAGCCCTGGCTGTCCTGGAACTCACTTTGTAGACCAGGCTGGCCTCGAACTCAGAAATCCGCCTGCCTCTGCCTCCCGAGTGCTGGGATTAAAGGCGTGCGCCACTCTTATGTAGATAATGCTGGCCTCTACGTCTGAGATATCCTCCTGTCTCTGCCTCCTAAATGCTGTGATTAAAGGTGTGTGCCATCACGACCAGTTTACCTCTTGTATGGAGGCTGGGTCTCTCATTTGAACTTAGGGCTTGCTAGTTCTGATGGTCTAGCTAGTTTACTCTAGACAACCCATATTGTGTCCTGAGAGCTTAAGTTACAGGTGGGACACCACACCAGCTTATGTGTACACGGTGTTGGAGATCTGAACTCTATACCTCATTTGTGCAACAGCCCTTTACCCACTGAGCCAAATCCTCAGCCCCAGCCTAGGGTTTTTCCCATATAAAATCCCATGGTTTGCAGTGTCAGGGAGGTGATGTACTTGAATTGGAGTTTAATTCTTGGACCAGTGGGAGAGGAAAGCTTGAGCCAAAGCCCTCAAGTCTACGACAGCAGGACACACAGAGACTGGGAGATTGTGAGTGAGGGGTGCTAGCAGTGAGGCTCACCAGGAATTGTGGCTGCATCACGGGGCTGCTTGAGTTTCACAAATCACAGTGGTTGCATGGTTGGGGGAAATACTTTGAATGATGGCAATTTTTGGTAGTTGTTTTTAGGTTATAAGAGTAATATTGGTTCATTTACTAATTAAAATTGTGTGTGCGTGTGTTTGTGTGCTCACACGAGTCCCTGTGAGCATGTGGGAGCCAGAGGACACCTGTGGAGCTGCTCTTCGCTTCTTTCCACCTTCACATGCATCACAGGGATTGAACTCAGGTTGCCAGGCGGTCACAAAAGTGGGTTTCCTCACTGAGCCAGCTCACTAGCTCCACCCCTTCTTATTTTCTGCCAAATTTATTAACAGTTTGGAATATTCTTGTTGCACTCCTCCCCCCAACCCCCCACCAGCCTCTTCCTCCTGCTGAGTCCGGGTCCCCTTTTCATGTCTTCTTTTTCCTTTCTTAGTTTATTTATTTATTTATTTATTTTATTTTATTTATTTTTTTTTTTTGAGACAGGGTTTCTCTATATAGTTGTGGCTGTCCTGGAACTCACTTTGTAGACCAGGCTGGCCTCGAACTCAGAAATCCGCCTGCCTCTGCCTCCCAAGTGCTGGGACTAAAGGCGTGCGTCTTAGTTTATTTTTATGGGTGTTTTGCCGGCTACTACTATGTGGGTTCCGGGTATCAAACTTGGGTCCTGTAGACCTGCTGAGCCTTATCTCCAGCCCTCCTGTTTTGTTTTCGCTTTGTGTTCTAGTGGGCTTGGTGTGGAATGGTCCACTGGGGCGTGAGTCAGTCACCAGCAAGTTCCTGGGACCACTGAAGACAAATGGGCAGTGGATAAGTCTTGTGCAGTGTCACCTGTGGGGAATGCTATGGCCATAAGGCACACATAGGACAGCATTTTGCAGCCTTTCTTCCTGTTATCCAGCTCTTAGTTCTTCCCACCCCTTTTCTGAGATGTGGATGGTGGTGGTGACATGATCCTTCCTCCTGAAGGCTGAGTGGAGTAGCTGCTTGTTTTCAGCACATTGGGCAGGCACACCACAGTGTCACTGTAGACAGCAGCTGCTTTATTCATGCCGACACAGCACTGAGCGGTGCAGTCACTGATGCTTGGAAGTTTTATAATGTCTTCAATGCATCAGCATTTATAAAATGCACCAACATATATATGGTGCACATTTCTGGGATGTTGGTACATTTCAGATTTTCATCCAGACCTTTCCTTTGCCTATTCATTTATATTTATGTGTTTAAAAAGAGGATGTACATACCCAAATCCATATATTCACACACACACATATATATACATANACACACACATACACACACATATATACACACACACACATATGTACTGTTCTTTTTTTTAATGTTTTTAGTGAGTTACTTCACTTAATGGGCATATTATAGTATGAGAATATAATGTAACTTATTTAATCATTAATTATACAAGCATTAAAAAAAAGATTTATTTATTTATTTTATGTGAGTATATTATTAGCACCAGAAAAGGACATCAGATCCCATTACAGATGGTTGTAAGCCACCATGTGGTTGTTGGGAATTGAACTCAGGACCTCTGGAAGAGCAATTAGTGCTCTTAACTGCTGAGCTGTCTCTCCAGCTCCCAACAAGCATTTCTTGATCTTACTGTATACCACTTGCTAAGTGTAGTACCTAGGACAATATCCTGAGCCTCCCAAGGATGTACCCACCTGTGATCCTAGCACTTAGGAAGTAGAGGCAGGAGAATTGGGACTTCAAGGTCTTCCCTGGCCACATAGATAGTTTCAGGGTAGCCTAGGCTAAATACCATGCCTCTGTCATAGAGACAAATAGGGTTGATGAGATGGTTCAGCAAAGATAAAGCACTTGCCACCATTCTTGATCTGTGCGTTTATTCTCAGGACCCTCAGGATGGAAGGAGAGAACTAACATAATGCAGAATTACACTGCATCAGATGTGTGCCCAGACACATACACTCTCACACACCAGACAAATAATGTAAACAAGTAACAAAGTAAAAGAATTTAGAGTAAAAGGTTTATATGATCTGAAGAGAAACGAGATTATAATAAGTAAATAAATATGATAAAAGTCTAAATAACCCACAATTTTAGTGTAAGTTTTAAAAGCAATGATTTCTTTTTTTCTCCATCCTCCCTCCCTCCCTCCTTCCCTTCTTCTCTCCCTCCCTCTTTCCTTCCATCCCTCCCTCTTTGTGCTGGAGAGTAAATATTGCATGTGCTAGGCAGGTATGCCAGCTACGCCCCACCTGTTTATTTATTCTTTTTAATTTTGTGTTGCTGGCAGTTAAACATTGGGGCCTTTCATGTTAAACTGTGTTCTACCACAAAGCTATATTATATCATGCTATAAATTACAAATACAAATGTATGTGTAAATAAGCAACATGCATGTCGGTCTGTATTTAGAAGTAGTCAGAGGCCAGCTCTCAGGAATCCGTTTTTCTCCTTATCCCATGCAGGCCATGGGAACTGTACTCAGCTTGTTGAGCGTGCTGGCACGTGCCTTTACTGACTTACTTGTCTTGCTGGCCCCTAGCCTCTTGATTTTTACATTTTCTTTTTCTGCTTTGAAGCAGGACATTGAACCCAGGGTCTCATGTTCTCTACAACTTAGCTGTACCTGCCAAAAGGTTTCTTTTAAAAAGGACTTCATATTTGAAGTTTAGAATTTATAGAAATTAAAACTTTTATATAGCATAACACTTTTTACCTATTGCATTGTTGCTGGTTGTTAATAAATGGTCTTTTATTTTTTATTTATTTTTTTAAAGATTTATTTATTTATTATTATTATATCTAAGTACACTGTAACTGTCTTCAGATGCACCAGAAGAGGGTGTCAGATCTCATCACGGATGGTTGTGGGCCACCATGTGGTTGCTGGGATTTGAACTCAAAACCTCTGGAAGAGCAGTTGGTACTCTTAACCACTGAGCCATCTCTCCAGCCCCCTAAATGGTCTTTTATTAATGTTTAAGGAATCAATGGAAGTTTGGTAATATTTAAATGCATTTATTAAATGTTCAGAGCTAGGATGCTCTAAACTGAACTGTATTATATACATAGTTATTTACTCTTTGTCCCTTCCTTTACAGGAACATTGATGGAATTGGGTATTTCCCCAATTGTAACATCTGGTTTGATTATGCAGTTGTTAGCTGGAGCCAAAATCATTGAAGTTGGAGATACACCCAAAGATAGAGCTCTGTTCAATGGAGCCCAGAAACGTGAGCAATCATAAAATTAAAGAGCTTTTTCCAAGTTTGAGTATGTTTGTGGTAAAGATGTTTCCTAGTTTTTTGGTTTTATTGTTTTTTGTCTTTGGTTGTAAGCATATACTCCTTTTTTGTCAGTATTTGGTATGATCATTACCATTGGGCAAGCCATTGTGTATGTCATGACGGGGATGTACGGGGACCCTGCGGAAATGGGTGCTGGGATCTGTCTCCTTATCATTATACAGGTAAGAAATCCTGTGTTTTCATACACTAATTGAAACAGTTTGGCACCTTAATCTAACAGGTTTTTTGGTGAATTATATAAATCATTTTCTACAGAATTATTTAATTACAGTATTATTACTGAAATGACATAATGCATTGATGTAAAAAAGTTTATTCTAATTCTAATAGCTTCATAGTCTGTCACTGTAACAGATGCTGCTCTATCATTGCTCTATGATTTTCCACATTCTGATGTCTCTGAAATCAACTGTTCTCCCTCAGTTAACAGAACATTCCTGTTGTTGCCAGCTAGGTGGCAGGGATTGGGTATTTGTTGCCTTTGGGTGGCTGTCAGCTTGGCCATAGTGGCTGAGGTTAGCATCCTAGCTGTTACTTTATGCCCTGTTGGTACAATAGATGTTTGAGTTTACTTGTTGGCCGAAATCACTTGAGAAAACCCATTGTGAAGCCCAGTATTGTGGCAGATACCTGGAGTCCCAGTTGTTTGGGAGGTTGCAGGAGAGGATTTCTTGAACCACCAATTAGAGACAAGCACGTGCAACATTAAACTGTTATCATGGAAATGAAACTTGCTAATCTCAGAAAGAACATTAACAGTAAGCTAGATGAAAAACAGCTGTCACCATATGAAAGAAATTGGCTGTAATAAGGTATTTTGCTGTAGTTTAGCTGGCAGGCTTCAAACTTGGAGGCTTTTTGCCTCTGTATGAGTGCTTAAATTTTAGGGATTTACCAGGGTATCTAACCCTTTTCTTTCTTGGTGGAATACAAAACTATGATATTCTAAATAATTAGAGTGCCAGCAAAATACCATATATCCTCACATACATGTGTTCCATGGAGGGAGGATGGATGGATCGATCTATCTATCTATCTATCTATCTATCTATCTATCTATCTATCTATCTATCTATCTATGGCAATGTCATATAGCCTGGGCTGTCTTCAGACTCACGATACAGCTGAGGATAACCTTGAGCTTCTGCTCCTCCCATTCCTATGTCCATTAGGAATTAGCCAGCATTATTTATATGCTATATACCATAACTAGTTTATGCAGGACTGGGGATTGAACCTAGAACTTTGTGCGTGGTGGTCAAGCTGCCAACTTAGCTACAGACCCAGCCCACTATGGGCTTCCGGAATGGAGATTTCAGAATTGATTTTTTTTTTTTTTTGGTTTTTTGAGACAGGGTTTCTCTGTATAGCCCTGGCTGTCCTGGAACTCACTCTGTAGACCAGGCTGGCCTCCAACTCAGAAATCTGCCTGCTTCTGCCTCCCGAGTGCTGGGATTAAAGGAGTGCGCCACCATGCCCGGCGAATTTTTAAAGACCAACATAATTTTGATTATATATAATGTTCAGAGGATTTTTTTTCTTGTTAAAATTTTAAGTTAATAAAATATGTATACTAGAGTCCTGGCTACTGTGGAGACTTACTTTATCTACCATTTGAAATTAGAATTAATTTAGGATTTTTTTTCCTAATAGTTCAAAAGATCAAGTTCTTTTTCTTTTTTTTTTTTTTGGTTTTTCGAGAAAGGGTTTCTCTGTATAGCCCTGGCTGTCCTGGAACTCACTCTGTAGACCAGGCTGGCCTCAAACTCAGAAAACCGCCTGCCTCTGCCTCCCGAGTGCTGGGATTAAAGGCATGCGCCATTACTGCCAGGCTAAATTCTTATTTTTGAAATAGTCTCAAATGCCAATATTTGGGAAATAAATGGCTGTGTCAGATGGGCATAATTTACCTTTTTTTTTCTTTTCTTTTTTCTTCTTTTTGAATAAACAAGTCAGTGAGGCTGAGTCAGGACAGGGTTAGACTGTCAAGTATCTGTTTGCAGGGTTAATAAGGATGACCTCTGTTAGGCTATAGCTGGTTTGTCTGTGACTAGGACCAGATTTTTTTTTTTTTTCGAGACAGGGTTTCTCTGTTTAGCCCTGGCTGTCTTGGAACTCACTTTGTAGACCAGGCTGGCCTTGAACTTAGAAATCCTCCTGCCTCTGCCTCCCAAGTGCTGGGATTAAAGGCGTGTGCCACCACGCCCGGCTGGACCAGATTTTTAATGGATTAAGGCCTAGTGAGTTCTCTTCCAGTGTAAGATGTGTTTCCCAAGAGAATAACAGTTCCTTTATTTCTCCATTTACAAATCACTTGTTTGACACATTATAGCTGTTGTGACTTGGAGACGGAAGAGCTGCAGAGGATGCTCTGGACTCGGACTTTAGTGCCCTTCAGTGCTTAGGGTGCCATAGATTGCTGGTGCCATGCTGAAGGGACTGCTGCCGATAGGACATCATGCTTGGCTTTGTTTCTTTAAAGCAATGTGTGTCAAACCCTTTGGGGATGAAGGACCCTTTCATGGGGGTTGTATATCAGATACTTATATTAAACTCAAAACAGTATCAAAATTACAGTTATTGAAAGAAAATAATACATGAGGTCTATAGTTTAAACACCGTTTGCTGAAGAGGATTTAAGGTTTGTAGACCTAGGCCTGAGACAGGCACAGGCAAGTCACAACAAAAGGTGTTGGTGCATTCTATAACTGACCCTGTTGTAGAGATAGGGAAGGTATGCAAGAAGGTAATGGGCCATTTGGCCTGCCCTCAGTTGACTCAGGAAAACCCCCAGCAGGATAGCTGCTACCTGGGGGGCTCTTGCTGATGTTTGAACTAGCCAATCATATGAAACCATACCAATTTCCCCAACACCCTACCCCATTACTATAAAAGCTTCTAATTTTCTGAGCCTCGTGGTCGACTCTTCACTTCTTGCATGGGGTGGGTGTCGTCCTGCGGAGCTCCGTGAATAAACCTCCCTCATATATATTACATCAAGGTGGTCTCTCGTGATTCCTTGGGTGCGCGAACTCCTGAGACTCGAGTGGGGTCTTATTCATGGACCTAACATTATGAATAGCAATGAAAGCCATTTTATGGTTGGAGATCAATATAAGATGAGGAAGAGTATTAAAGGGTCATAGCATTAGGACGGCTGAGGACCACTGGTTTCAAACATTTGCTTTTTGTAGCCAATGAAGTTTTATGCTTTTAGAGATGAGCGTTGGATCCAGGGCCTTGAGAACACCAAGTACACACTACCACTGTGATACTCCCTTAGTCTAAAGTAGTCTTGACTTTAAAAGACATTCAGGCCGGGCAGTGGTGGCACATGCCTTTAATCCCAGCACCTGGGAGGCAGAAGCAGGCGGATTTCTGAGTTCGAGGCTAGCATGGTCTACAACTCACTCTGGTCTACGGAGTGAGTTCCAGGACAGCCAGGGTGATACAGAGAAACCCTGTCTCAAAAAACCAAAAAAAAAAAAAAAAAAGACATTCAGAACTAGTATTAAACTCTCAGAACATTTTGTACCGGTATAATTTCTCTGGTGCTTTCCTTAAACTAGACTTAGTCATGGAATGTAGCTGAGTAGCTGTTTAGGTGAGGAGGCCTTTACAGCACATCTTGTACATTTAAACTGACAAATGGAGTTTTGGATGTTTTGATGTTTCTTTTAAACATTCAGAAATCTCATTATTTCTAAGAAGGAATGAAAAAAAATATATATTAAGTGGTTGATATAACTGGTATATAATGTGATAAATTCTTTTAGTGTTAATGTATAAAGAAAAATGCCATGTTTGATTGTTGGTGGGCAGTGACCCATTTGTGTCTTTTCAAGGGATTGCTTACATTGAAAATATGTGGCTACACTGAAGAGCTATGATTGGATCAGTGTGTGTTCACCTAGAAACGTAGGGTTTTGAGAACTGTTTGCATGCTGTTACGGAAGGTATTTCTCACTTTGTTTTTGTTTCACTCACATAGTGCTCTGTCCACTAATTGGGTTTGAAATCTAAATTGGGTCTTGATTGAAATTAAAAACAAAATACAAAGTGTCATTGTCCATGGCACATAGTAAAGGTGAGTATGTTTTTGTCAAACTTAGTGGAATGGGTATTGGCACCCAGTGTGATTTGCCGTCTGCACAGAGGTCCCTAGGGAGCGTTCCACATGTTCTGTGGGCTCCATGGAGAGGCTGCCATCATCTTCTGCTTCCTCTTCCTCAAGCACACTTACTTACTATTTATTATTATCTTTTTTCCTATTTCTCAAATTGCATAATCCATTTCTCATTTAAATTTATTTATACATTACTCCTCCTGGAAAAGATGAATGTCATTTCCAAAGACAAATGCTGACTCTGTAGGCCAACATGATTCTGCATGGGGGCTCAGGTAAACATCTTGTGTCTTTGGACTGACTTAGTTGTGAGTAGGCACTCTCTGTCCCCTGCAGTGGGGACAGCTGCTGTATTTACGACTGGGAAGACTCAATGATCATTACTTAACTGTACAGGGCCAAGGTAAAATCTAGCCCTCCAACAGTAAAAGGTTACCATGATCTATTTCCCTTAGGAGTCTGAGAACTAGGCCCCTTTTTCAATTGAGTGAAAGTTAAACTAAAAGTTTAATTTTGGCCACAGTTAAGTAATGATCATTGAGTATCCCTAGTCATAAATACAGCAAATAAGGCTTTGTACAGGCACTGAAATGGCACCTAGGGTGTGCAAGGTAAGCTTGCACAAAAGTGAAGGTGGGCTGCTTGAGCTGGGAGGAATTGAAGCTGCTTCCTTTTCAGTAGGACATGTGGCAGCAGTAAGGTAGGGCTCACAGTATGCCTCACTTCCCTCTAGGCGACGTTATGTCAGTCGAGAAGGAGCCACATGACTAAAACTTGATTTTATTGATATATGTTTTTATAGGCATGTCTTCTCCAATAATAGCCATAAGTTAAATTTAGTATGTTTTCATAAAAAAAAGAGCTTGAAAACACAGTAAAATCTTAACTTTTCAAATTTATATTCACTCTTTGTTATAAGTATAAAATGATTTTTTTTATGTTGTGCTGTAGTTCTTTGGCTTATTCTATACATACTATGTTATATAGAAAATATATACAATACTTTGTAAAAAGTGTCAATCTCATTCCTTAGGAGTAGAGGGTTTCTTTTAAGTTTTCTGTAATTTATTTGGCTTTTTACTTACATGGAAGTATTTGGAATATTTTGTTTCTTCATACCCAATTCTAAGATTATTATTTAATGTAATGTGCCTCCCCCCCATCTGCCCAATTTAAACCTTGTATGGGAAACTATTCAGATGGTGTACCTGAGGTGAAATGTTTGCTGTATAATGAGGCAGTATTCCTAGTACTCTGACTTTCAGAACTGGCCTCTGCCTAGTATAGCAGGTCAGAAGCTACACTTAGTGCCACAGCGGTGACAAGCATCGCTCAGGTCTGATACTGGGAATGCGCTGACTGTGATAGCCCTTCACCTGCCCTTCCTGAGGTTTTCTTGCTTCTGCTTACGTGCATTTCTTTCCCCACAGTTGTTTGTTGCTGGTTTGATTGTGCTGCTGTTAGATGAGCTGCTACAGAAGGGTTACGGCTTGGGGTCTGGTATTTCCCTCTTTATTGCCACCAACATCTGTGAAACCATTGTCTGGAAGGCCTTTAGTCCCACTACCATTAACACTGGCAGAGGTACATCGCACAGTGACTGCGACTGCACGGGGTTTTGCTGGATGTATGCTGAAAATGAGTTCATAATGCAGCAGCACATGCCTGGAGCCACTCCAGTCTGCTACCCCAGGGCACCATGGATGCTAAATGTTAAACTTACTGAGCAGAGATGTGTGAAGTATGCAGTAGTAAGTCCAAAAGAGTGCTTCTAACCTCTGCTTGTTTAAAGTTCCAGTGGTTGCAAACAGTATTGCAATTTTGACTTTTGACCTTGCTTAAGCCATTGCTACCAGAGCCATTTACCTCCCTGAATGCAGCGGAGGGAGGGACAGCAAGGTACTAGATTATGATTTGGCCGTCCTCGGGGAGCACTCATACCCTTGCCTCTAACTGGCTTTGTAATCGCATCTACATTTTGCAAGATTTCAGTCTTTCCCCATATCCCTTCCAACTTCTCAGTTGTCTTCCTGTCTTAACTAGTCATTGTCTAACTTGGATCCTTAAGAGAATAGCACTGGTAGTTTATTAACATGCTTGGTGCAGTGAGCTAACGGCAGCGTGGTAGATAACATACCTGCTCTCAATCTCACATTTGTATTCTTCTTTGCCACTGCTGCTTATTAGCCCTGAAAGTACTTCCTCTGTTCCCCTAGAGTAAAGGAGAGGCAAACCTTTATGAATCAAAATTACAGATTTATGTTGAAATTTGCCTCCATGATAGAAGTATGTTTAGAATCCATACACATGGTTATGCCATAAATCCATACAACATAGAGTCATAAACTGGTAAATTGACTCGAGGTTGAAGTTATTTGTTTAGAACTTTGGAAGAGGCGTCCACAGTTCATCCTTGTTTTGATTTCTCAGGTACGGAGTTTGAAGGTGCAGTCATAGCTCTGTTTCATTTGCTGGCTACCAGGACAGACAAGGTCCGAGCCTTGAGGGAGGCTTTCTATAGGCAGAACCTCCCCAACCTCATGAACCTCATCGCCACAGTTTTTGTGTTTGCTGTTGTCATCTATTTTCAGGTAAGTGTAATGTTCTCACTGGTGGAACATTCACTTTCTTGTAACAAGGAGAATGCTCTTCAAAAGGATGGTGTCTAACAAGTGATGTTTCAAGAACCATTCTTTAAAACTCTAGTTTGAAGGTGGGAAATATTGCCATAAAAGAGGAACAAAAGGCAGGCTGTTGGGGGGGGAGGACTGTTTGAGACAGGTCCTGTCACTGGCTCCACCCACCCACCCCGCAGCTACCCTTCCCTCTGCGCACGCTTTGACATGGACCTCCTCTTATTCTTAATTTCAATTTCAGGGGTTTCGTGTTGACTTGCCCATTAAGTCGGCAAGGTATCGTGGACAGTACAGTAGCTATCCTATCAAGCTCTTCTACACGTCGAATATTCCCATAATCCTCCAGTCTGCCTTAGTTTCAAACTTGTACGTCATTTCCCAGATGCTGTCTGTTCGATTTAGTGGCAACTTCTTAGTAAACTTGCTAGGACAGTGGGCCGTGAGTATGTTTATTTTTATTAAGTATTTAAAATTTGTATTTTATAGTTGTATTTTTAGCTGATTGAGATAGATATTGAAACAATTTGAAATTTATTTACCTGTACCATTTTATTTTGAAAATTTGGTAAATGTTCTAAGATTAATATTTTCCTATATAGGAAGCATTTTTATGTATCATTTGAATAGCTTTTTAGGCTAAAAAAAATCATAAGTGTGCTTTCCTAAAAGTGTTTTTCTGTTTTGTAGTCTTTGTTGTTTAGAGACATGGTCTTATGCTATAACTCAGGCTGACTAGGGAGTCTTCCTGCCTCCTTCTCTGTATGTAGGAATCACAGGCTTGTGCCATCACATCTGGCTTCTTGTCATCTTGTTCTGATGTCTATTTGCCAATATAGGGAAAGGAGAGCTATTTACAGATAATTGTAAAAATGGGGATAAAGAGTCATTTTTTCTACCTTTCTCTGATTTTCCATGACCTGAATGGCAATAAAGCAGCTTGTGTTTGACTCTGCTGGAGACGGGCATGGAGTTATTAACAAGACAGGAAACTGGAACCAAACCCATTCAATCCAAAGCAGGAAGAGAATCTAAACAGCTTTATTATTTTTATTATTTTTTTGTTTTTCAAGACAGGGTTTCTCTGTATAGCCCTGGCTGTCCTGGAACTCACTTTGTAGACCAGGCTGTCCTTGAACTCAGAAATCTGCCTGCCTCTGCCTCCTGAGTGCTGGGATTAAAGGCATGCGCCACCACGCCTGGCACAACTTTATTTTTAACGCAATCCAGCCAAAATTTGATCATATAAAAGGAGTATTTTCCCTCTTATAATTACAGAATTAAAAGGGCAATCTCCAATTTTTCTTTATTGATTTATAGAAACTATAATTTGCTTTATGCCAAAAAATATTAGTATTTAGTCCTTCTTGAAATATAGTGCTTATTCTAGATAAGTATGCTAAAGTCTATAACTTGGGCAGTGAACTTCTTGTTGTTGGTTTTGTTTTGTTTTGTTTTGTTTGAGGTTCAGGCTGGCCTTAGCCACTTGATCCTCTTGACTCAGCAGCTTTCTGAGTGCTGGGATTATAGGCGAGTGCTTCCATGCCTGGCTGGCTGGCTGGCTGGCTGGCTTGATTGATTGATTGATTTAAAGTTTTTCAAGAAGAGGTTTTTTTGTGTAGCCCTGTCTTTGACCTGGCTTTATTTATTTATTTATTTATTTATTTATTTATTTATTTATTTATTTAAAGTTTTTCAAGAAAAGGTTTTTCTGTGTAGCCCTGTCTTTGACCTGGAACTCACTCTGTAGACTAAGCAGGCCTTGAACTCACAAAGATCTGCCTGACTCTGCTTCCCTAGTGCTGGATATAAAGGCTTACACCACCACCACCTGGCATACTTGCATGGAATAGGGAGGGTAGAGACATTTCAGATTCTAAATATAACCAGAGATTAATTATAAGTTGTTCTATTTCTAGCCTCAAGATTTTGTAGAAGTATGCTTTTAAAACTCATTCTTCTGTTAATGACACTTGAGTGTCTTACACAAAGTGAAATATTTAATTCTGAAAGAATGAAGGATGTAAACTTAACTCCAAAAATTGTATAGGTTCATTGGTTATAGGGCTGGTGAAACTGCTCAGCAGGAAAAGGTTTTTTCTGTGCAAGTCTAATACTCTTGAGTTTGATCCCCAGATTCCGTGAAAGGGTGGTAGGAGAGAAACAATACCACAGAGTTGTCCCTTGCCTACCACATCTGCACTGTGCTGTACACTTACCACCCACAGACATCACACACTCGACATAGTAATAAAGCTTAAGTTAAAACATTGTCTTCAATTGTGAAAAATTCAAACATAAATTCTGGTCATGACAACTGTAGTCTCCAATACTCAAGAGGCTAAAGTAGGAGATCACTTCATGATTTTTGGGTCATCTTGGGCAACATGGTGAGACCTCATGTCAAAACAAAAACAAATCTCAAGGTCTAAGGTGCAATTCATTGTAAGGCCTAAGCTTGGTACATTGTCAGGCCCCGGGTGTAATCCTCAGTGACAAACGAAACCCTCCCCTTAGCCAGTCATGTTGACTCTGTTTCTTCAACTCTTGTTTCCTAGGATGTCAGCGGGGGAGGACCTGCTCGTTCCTACCCTGTTGGTGGCCTTTGTTACTATCTGTCTCCTCCTGAGTCTATGGGAGCCATATTTGAGGATCCTGTTCATGTAGTTGTATATATTATCTTCATGTTGGGGTCATGTGCATTCTTTTCTAAGACGTGGATAGAAGTTTCTGGTTCTTCAGCCAAAGATGTAAGTATGTGGCTACTGAAAAATAATTTTGTAAAAATCATAGTATTTAGGTATCAAAGTGTTCTATAGTTTTAAGCTTTTTTCATGTATTCTTAGTCGTGAGACGTACCCTAACAGGCTAAAAATGGTTCTTCTGCACCTTTGTGATCCTCTACAACTCAGTCCTACTCAAAAAAACCTCTAGTATCCAGTTCCTCTTTACAGAGTGAATTCAGATGCTGAGAGCACAGGTACAATGATATGGTCAGAACATGCCTGGCAGCATGGCGACCTGCAGTTCCTTATGCTCAGGGGGAGACATACAATGCCAGGGCCGGGGGTCTTAGATTTTCCATGTAGAAAGCAACAAAATGAGAATAGTTTTTTCAAGTTTTTCTCTTTTCCCCCTTTTTTTTTTTTTTTTGGCCAGGTGGCCAAGCAACTTAAAGAACAGCAGATGGTGATGAGGGGTCACAGAGATACCTCCATGGTCCATGAGCTGAACAGGTAAGTTCACACGGTCATTTCCTCCTAAGACGACCTTTAGTCTTGTCATCTCTAAAGGTCATTGCTTTGTTCATATTGTTTTCTGCTCTTCACAAGAGAACTGAAATTTAACTAAAACTTGTCTTCCACAAAATATTGGCCCTTTTATAATCCTTTAAACTTAGTTTTTGAAAACATCATTCTTGTCATGTCACCTCTTCCTTCTGTCTTTCAAATTTACAGCCCTTTTTTTTTTTTTTTTTTTTGGTTTTTCGAGACAGGGTTTCTGTGTAGCCCTGGCCTTCCTGGAACTCACTCTGTAGACCAGGCTGACCTCGAACTCAGAAATCCACCTGACTCTGCCTCCCAAGTGCTGGGATTAAAGGCGTGTACCCCCATGCCCTGCTTAGCATCTTCTTTTGTCTTTCACACATACACTTTCCTCCATAAGTGTATGTGTGTATAAACACAATCTTCTCAGTCTGTATAATGACACACACATGATCTCAGAGCTGCCCATTGGTATTGGGTAGCCAGCTGGGCTTCTTCCTGGGGAAGCCTATTTCTTCTGCTCTCAGGATTCCTTAGCTGCCTAGTTGTTTGGGTTGGGACCCTCTCCATGTTAGCATGAATGTTGCTGTTGTCCTTATTCATGTCTTGTTTAGGCATGTGTCTTAGGGTTTCATTGTTGTGAAGAAGACACCATGACCACAGCAACTCTTAAAAGGAAAAACATTTCATTGGGTCTGACTTACAGTTTCAGAGGTTTGGTCAACACACAAGTCTATGGGGGACATTCAGACCACCACAGCAGCCTATATAATTTAAATCGAGACTGTGCTTTCATTGGTCACTCCAGTGTTAACATGATATATATAAGTAGTTCTCAGTGTTGACTGGCTGCACATGTAACTACCAGGGAGCTTTTAAAACACTGATACCCCTAGCTCCAGGAAATAGGATTTGTTCCCAGGCATCAGGTATTTGGTTTTTGTGACTTTATTGAGATAAAATTCATATACTACTTAATGCATTCAGTTGAAATGCACAGTGTACACCTGTAACTCGAGCACTTGAGAGGCTAATGCAGGATAAAGGCCAGCCTGGGCTATCCATTGAGTACCAGGCCAATACAATGAAACCTAGTTGTATGTAGATTGCTGTTTCTTTAGTAGTTTCTTGAACTGGCACTAGTGTTCCTATATTGATTTATCTTATGTATATGAGTGGTTTGCCAATGTATACATATGTGTCTGGTTTGAAATTTACTTTTCACCCCACAAAAGGGAATTTAGGGCTACCCGCTTAAGAATATGAAATATTTAGTCAGATATGATGCCACATGTCTCTCTGATCTTGAAACTCAGGAAGTGGAGGTAGGATGCTATATGAGATCCAGACTAAGCAAACCACTCCCCCCCAAATTATAGTTAGGCATGGCGGCTTATTAATGCAATCTCAGTATCTGAAAGCTGAAGCAGGTGGGTTGCTATGAGTTCTAGGCCAACCAGAGGCTACAGAGACTACAGAGACATGTCTGAAAAAATATATACTATATATGCTATAACATATAATAAATATATATATATATATTTG
The DNA here is from genome assembly GCA_902729485.2 of Mus minutoides. Lineage (NCBI taxonomy): Eukaryota > Metazoa > Chordata > Mammalia > Rodentia > Muridae > Mus > Mus minutoides. The sequence goes on along the minus strand of LR753326.1, from coordinate 727,259 downwards.
TGTATATACATACAGATAACATATATACTCTGTATGTATAATAAATTAAAGTCTAAAATTCTAATCATGTCCTAAAAATTGCACTGCCTTGTGGGTATTACAATTTTTAAAATTTGGTTGTTTGAAATCATTGCCTTAATCAGTCTCCTCTCTCATGTATAATACTTCAGTAGTGAGGACTGCTCTGACAAGTTTATATTGAGGGAATCATTTCTTGCAAAACTGCGCTGCTTCTAGCTATTATGTTCTTTCCTTGTTTCTCACTGCCTGACAAAGGTCTTTTGTCTTTTAGGTACATCCCCACAGCAGCTGCCTTTGGGGGTCTGTGCATCGGTGCCCTGTCAGTACTAGCAGACTTCCTTGGGGCCATTGGCTCTGGTACTGGAATTCTGCTTGCAGTCACTATCATTTATCAGTATTTTGAAATATTTGTTAAGGAACAGGCTGAAGTTGGTGGAATGGGTGCTTTGTTTTTCTAAATGTTCATCTATTTCTTTGTGTGTGTGTGAAAGGGAAAATATTTTGACATACTGTTTCTGTCAAATAATGCTGGTTCCCCTTTCTTCCCTCAGTTTGTTTTCAGTGCTAACTGTCCCATTTCTGAAATGGGCACAGAGCTAAGCCTGTGTGCAGCATTAGTACCAGCTGCCTTAAAACTGAAGTTTACATTATGTGTTGACACTGTCCATCTAGTGTTAGCCATGACGCTGGGAAGCAGTGTCTGCCTAGCTGTTGGTCAGACAGCAAGACGGCGATGTGTGGATTAGCTTTGCACACAACATTCAGAACACTGAATATTCCCTTGTTTAAAAATAAGTGCAGTGCAGATTGCCACTTTCCAGTATTTTGAGCTTCCCTAATGAGTTATGGAGCATTTATATCTAATGTATATTTTAGATAATTTTTATACTTTTTTAACTCATCAGACCCACGTTTCTTCCCTCACCAGCCCCACCCCTTCTTGATTCATCCTATTCCCCAAACTGCCACTCAGCCTGGATGGGCAAAAATCAAGCATTGAAGTTATTTCTGTCACTGGACACAATTGCTTCAAATTCTCTTTTCTGCTTTTCATTTGTCCTCTTTTCCTGGTGACAGCTACGAGTGCTGTCCAGCTGTATTGGCCATGCCTTCTACTCCGATGCCCCCAAGTATTTTTCTCCCTCCCCTTGGCCCCAAAACAAGATCCAGTTCTCAAGCAGTGTCTGTAGTTGAGTGGAAGTGAGCAGTGAGTATTCATACTAGGACTTCATGTCTGTGATATGCATAGCAGGACCCAGTGTAAACAGTAGACAATAAACTTTATTTAAGAAAACTGTTGCAGTTGTGATGAAAAATAAAGAGATTCCTATTAAGTGTTCTCTAAGAGTATTTCTGTAGGTTCACTGTATTTATACAGAACATATCTGGATATGCTTGAAAAGGATCAAATATAGTCATATTTTAGTTCTAAATTACTCAATGGTAGTAGCTAGGGTACTTGTGACATGGAAAGTGTCTCAAAACATTTTACTTTTCACTTGATACCACCCATTTCTTTGTATTCTTTAAGAGTACATAATTAAAAAAAAAGCAAACTTAAGTTATTTTCAAAAGTACACTTTTCAGTAGGAACAGGAGGTAGGGCTGACTTAGCTTGAGCTAAGGTCAGACACTGGAGAACACCCTGTATATTAGAATCCACTAATATAATAATATATTATTATTATATAATTATATATAGTATAATTCGTTTTCCAAATGAATGAAAAAAATGTAGGCAAGTTGTGAAGAGTGAAGACACCAGATGGCCAGCTCCAGGTCTGGCCCTACCTCTGAGGTACAGGCGCTGGCAATAAAATGTACTACTGACACGTCTGAGACTTAGCTGTCACTTCTCCGTTGGACTCCCAGAGGGAAGAGCCATGGGGGCTAGGGAAGATGGGGTACACCTCGGTACTCAGGCCCTATCCCTGCTCTATGGAAAGGATTAATGTGTGGAGCCTGTGTCTTCATTTCAGAAGAGGGAAGGAAACCACACAGTGAAATGAGGTCCTAGGGAGCTACAGGCCACAGGTGGTATATCTGGGGAGACAGGCCCATGATTACACACAAAAGAAAAAATTGGAAGTATCAGAGTCACAGGGAAGGCTACTGTTCTATAATGGGTGTGAATTTTCACACTCATTAGGAAAATGGACTTGGTCTACAAAGTTCCAGAATTATTTCCATCCTTAAGAAGTCCAGTATAAAGAGCTTACATTTTTGTGCATAAAAATGTGTGTTAGCAATAACATTTAGCGTCTGTACCTAGGAAAAGTGCTTTTGTAAGGTTCCCAGCCCAGGTTGCAAACATGTTGAGCTGGCCAACAAGCATCATGCCAGACTGCTGCTGGTGGCTGAACACACCTTCCTTGAGCTGATGAAAGAAAGGTACAGTAATCACAGTAGCAGAGCTCATCAGAACAAAGCAGACCCAGAATACTGGCACAACTTCTGGGTGAACTTTAGGCCTAGCATATACTAGAAACCATTTCTGCATTTCTTGTGTAGTCTGATTGTTTCAGATAGTTGGCTAATATATATCTGCCTATACCCATGACTACTGATGTCCATATATATGTAGAATCCATGTTCATCTTTTTCCTATGGTTTTAGTTTTGGAAAATAATATATTCTGAGGTAAGGTTAGGAAACTGAAGTATGTGCACACTTGAAGAAAGGATCCCGAGTGTTCAGTCTCTTAGCTTAGCCTTCATATATTAAGAATTAACTATGTTCACTACTGAAGCATTATCTTGGTACACTTTTAGGAATGAAGTGGCCTTATGAGAATATTAAATACAGTTTAAAAATTATTTCTGAGGGCTGAAAAGATGGCTCAGCAGGAAAGAGCACCAACTGTTCTTCCAAAGGTCCGGAGTTCAAATCCCAGAAACCACATGGTGGCTCACAACTACCTGTAATGAGATCTGATGCCCTCTTCTGGTGGGTCTGAAGACAGCTACAGTGTACTTACATATAATAATAAATAAATCTTTTTAAAAAATTATTTCTGAGATATAATGTGTCATAATGTAACTCAAATTGGCTATATTTATGATCCTCCTGCCTCAGCCTCCAAAGGTGGATTATAAGCATGTACCAAAAGTAGCTACACAAATGTTATGCTGTGTTGATTTTACATCTACTACCCAGATGAATTCCACATAGAACATTAATTAGAATTAGGAGAAGCTGCTAAGTTCCTATTGGGGTCTCTCTTTTAAAACTCTTATTTTAGCTGGATGTGGTGGTGTATGCCCTTTAATCCCAAGACTCAGGAGGCAGAGGCAAGCAGATCTCGGAGTACAAGCTAAGCCTGATCTATAGAGTGAATTCCACGACAGCCCTAGAGCTGTTACACAGAGAAACCCCTTCTTGAAAAACACAACAACAACAACAACAAAAAAACCCAAGTCTTATTTTGCTTGCCACGTGTGGTGCTACACATCTTTATTCCCAGAACTTTGGAGAGAGAGACAGATGAATCGCTTGTAGTTCAAAGCCAGCCTGGATTGCAAAATAAGTTCCAGGCTAGCCAGGGCTACACGGTGATACCCTGTCTTAAAACAAAACAACAAAAACCCAACCTTCTAATTTTAAAATGTGAGCCTAATAGCTATTTGAAGACTTCAGTACATAATTTTAGGAATTGAGGGTAGAAATAGCTGATCTAATTTGGAGTTCGAGTCTATTCCTGAGAAGTACCCTCACCTTCTAGACTAGGTGAGGTTTAATAAATTTAAACATACCTAACTATACACTCATTTCCATGAGTATTTAAATTTAAATGAAGGTTATATCCTCTCTGTAATTATAATTCCATACCACATGCAGTCTTACTGCTTTTACGAAAAAGCCGATTTATGACCTAGATTTATGACCTACATTAGACTTAATTGAATACATTGAATAGTGAAGGCCTCATGGTTTCATTTACAAAACATGGCCAGTGTCCTCCTTGGCCTTAAAATTTGAGGAAGGGCACTTCGAATGGCTTCGAGTTCGCGTGTTTCAGTGCCAGACCATAGGCGTAGACCTTGGCATCCACTGTAAGATGTTGTTCTGCTCCCAAAGCTAAAGAAGCAAAGATGACAGTTTAGAGACTGCAGAGACAGTGAGAGGAGAGCCTAGTCAATCATTGTTCACACTGTATGCCAGTTGCCAGTACTAGATGCTGGGGACACACTATCTTTAAAATTAAAGGATTAAAAGTAGCAACACAGCAGATGTCCAGCTCTCAGCCACACTGGCCTAGTGTCTCCTGCTTTCCTAGCCAACTGTTTGGGAACAAGTTCAAAAATGAATGATTCTCTAAGTCTGGGTTCATGTCCTAGCCACCAATAATGGCAGGAGTGTTGGTTGCTACTCTGTTACAAACTAACATTGAAGTATTGATTAGTATATTTTGAGGATACTGAAGTTAGGTAAAGTGGTTCTTTCTTTCTGAGTATCCCCTTCGAAGACCAGAAGGGAAGTCAGGTGGATATAGAGAAAGAATTTTTAAAAAGTATTCTATAAATAAACATATTATTTAAGCACCTGGAGACAAGGTACTTTGTCTATATTATGTTTAATTTTTCTCATGCATCCTCAGAGAAAGGGGTTTACTCTTGATTTAGGAAAATGAGAGGCTAGTAGCTGATAAAGGATAATCGTGGCAGAGCTCAAACCCTGTCAGGGCCGTCAGATCATTCATTGGCTATACTGCCTAACATTGGTTGTCATAGCTTTTCTGAATAAATGACATTTAATTTGGCTTTAAGTACTGAGATTAATTCACCTCAGGTCTAGTTTTTGAAAAGGTGGAGAAATCGAAACTATCCAGGAATGTGAAGTCATAGTTTTTTGAAAGGTAGTTAACTTTTCAAACAACTAGATATTTCAAAATAGAGCTCTCTGCTTAAGTGAAGCCATAGCCACTGGTGGGGTGGGGAGCTATGAACTGCTCTCAGTCTTTCAGATAAAAAATACCTCAAGTTATTTTATGTCAATCTCCAAAGTAACTACTTACAAACAGAAAAAAAAATAAGTTTTCAGTTTTCTGAAATAGAACTGATCAAAAGCTGCAATCATGCAAAGGCTTTACAGACGGATGGACGGTCCACAAAGGCAGGCAGGGCCCAGAGGGGCACAGGCAGGGCTTCTGTGACCTCTCCACACATGGCAAGGGCTATCAGTATCTAACGGGATTTCTGCAACATCTCTGTGGGATGACAAGCTGATCTAACCAAATGACCACTGATTTACCAAGGTTCATTACATCAGCTGCTCACAGAAAAGTATGTGTTGAGGAACTGCTTCAAGACTCCTTAATTGCTGTTAAGATTTGACTTTCCACAAGGAATATCTAACATACCAGCACAGTAGAGCTACGCTCTGGTATGGGTTCAAGCTCTTAAGCATTCAATAGTTTTGATTAGACAGCAGGAAAATGATCATTATTATGTAGGGGGAAAATTTTTAAAAGGCCCCACTAAAGCCTTTCCTTGACACAGAATGTTTTTCTTAAAACCTTTGAACTGTACATCCCTTGGGAAAACTAGCATTGTTCAACAGTAGTTTTCAACAGTTTCTAGGTGTCTGAGATTAATGAGGTGAAGCTAAAGGAATTACACTTACTGCCCTAGTGGATAGAGAAGGGGTCAGGAAACCAAGAGAAGGCTGGGTAATAACCGTTAGAGTGCTTACCGTCAAGTCTTGTCAGCAGATCATTCTTTGGTAAAGAAATCACTTCCATAAATTCTAAACAAACAGAATGCAGTGAAAACAGAGCTAACAGCAGCAGTAAAGCCCAGCAGCCAGCCCCGCGTCAGCAGCCATCACCGGCCCCGCCACATACCTCCATCCCCTGCAAAGAAGGAGGGAAGAACATTGATGTTTTAGGACACCCTGCTATGGCATGTCTTTGGAAGACTTTAGTGCAAGTCATATAAAGACTTTAGAAGAGTCTAACAGAAACCTACGATTTTTAAATCTATCACAGTAAAGTTAATTTCAACTTATTCTCCATATCAAACATGTCACAGCAAAATTTAAGTATATTCTATAATGTACATTTACTACATTTATACCTGTGGAAAACACAAAGTATAAAACTTATCACTTCAAAGGTTTTTAAATAAAAATTCAGCAGGATTAAGAGAGACTTAACCTCATAATTTTGTCATCCTAAAGTTCAAATTGAGGGACTCCTAAATGTCTTCTATATCTTATGAATATTTGCATTTCAAATAATTAAACAAATGGAATTCACTCAACAGTAACTCTTCATCCCTGCACGCTCCACTTTGTCTTGTAAATGTCTATTCTCGATGCTTCGTATCAGTAGAATCACACATCTGCCCTTTAGAGTGGAGCTGCTTTCCTTAGCACATGCCACTGAGGGTCTTTTATGTATCCAAACTGTACACTGCATTATCCATCTGCTAGGAGAATCCTGGCTGGCCTCTACTTCAGGCTACTGTGAGTGAGGTTATTATTAAGTGCATTAGAATCTCAGTCTCTTGCTTTCAGTTGTTTTTAGTATATTTCTTTTGCAAAGACTACATCCTAGGTAATTCTGAATTTAACTTTTTGGAAGCCCCTATATCTTTCATGTCTTATGAATATTTTCAGCTTAACAATTAAATCTTTAAAACTGGCTACAAAGAGATAATGAAGCATATGCAGGAGTAATTTAAAAGGATAAGAAATCATCACTCAAACATGGCTTAGCAGGGCTAACAGTTTTAAGCTCACAATTTTGTCATTCCAAGATTTCCTAAATATGAATGTGTGTGGTCGTGTATTGAAAATCCATCCATCCACCTTCAAAGGCGTAGAAGAAAGGACAGGTAATTGACAACATATTAATGTTTTTGGACCATACTTTGCTAGTAAATATTTTAGTGCAAACGATAACCTTACAAATTCTCTAAATATAAAATCTGGCTCAATAAAGGCTGCACCCTTTAACATCTGCTGTTCTTACACATGACGACAAAACCTACAGTTTTTGGAGTTTCTCACATTCTTGTTGGGTCTGCAGCTCACATTATTAAGTGGGGATCAGGTTTGTTTAAAAAAGGGGAGGGCATTTAACATTTTATAAAACAACACACAGCTGAGCAGTCCAACATGGGCAGGTAGATCTCCGAGTTCAAGGCCAGCCTGGTCTACAGAGTGAATTCCAGAGCTACAGAGAAAAAAACCAAATGAAAAAGCTATACATTTTATAATTTTTGTAGTTTAACATTTTTAAAAAATACATAAAAGGTCAATGAAATAATGCAGAGAATGCCAAAATACCTACCCAACACTGAAAAGCAGGCAAGTCCTCACAAAGCAGCTATGGAGAGAAGGCTATGCTTCATTGAAAACAATGCCGTATTAGCAAATTAAAAAGATACTCAGTGCCACTTAACCAGTTTAAATATATCTACTCCATCCTTACCTGGTTTGGGTTTTGGCCTTACATTTTCTGCATCGTCTCCATTGATGGTCACTGTCACAACATGTGTGGTGCAGTTTGACAAGCCTGGATCCATGCACACAGCTGTGAAAAGTGACAACTGTCTTAGGAAGTGGGCCACGGGCTCCAGTCCCTGCTGTTGTTTCACTGACTGTCCTAGAAGGGGTGGCTCTCAGGGCTCATTCAACATGGTATCTATTCAGGGGACACTACTGGACTGTAGAACATGTGGATTCAAAAAGCTCTCTCAAGCTTCCCGAGTTCTGGAGTCATGTCTGGTAAGTCTGGGGACTTAGACGGTCCTGAGGAGGACACTCTAGTGAGTGTGGTGTTGCCAAGGTGAGGAAGGGTGACTGTGTATGATCAAGGAAACTTTTCCAATAGTTTTCCAATTTCAGGTCCTCCAACTTGCTCCCATGCAGAGGGGCAGTCCACTCCCAGATGGAGAACAATTCTCCTGTTTTAATTTGGAGGAAGGGGAACTGAAACACTGTCTTACTGTATAGCCCATGCTGACCTCCAACTCTCAATCCTCCTGCCTCTGTCCTAGAGGACTAACATTACAAATGTGCCACTGCACCTGCCTAGAGACCAACCTAAATCCCTGGTTCCTCTGCCTGCGCCCCAACTCTAAAGAACCCCTGCTTTAGTGATGTTCAAGAAGCTGACAGCTGAAAGAATACCAACCTGGAGAGCATTCGGCAACTTCACCTTTGTAGCCAGTTTCTTCCTCCAGCTCCCGAAGAGCAGCCGCCTCTGGGCTTTCTCCGTCTTCGATGAACCCTGGAGGACAGATGGGAAGCAAGTGTCCCTTAAACATCTTTCTGACAGTTGCTAAGGAGCTGGCCTGCATGAGTAAGAGTGACCTTTGCACACCAAGTAGGTTACGGTAGGTTTTCCTCATGCCTTGTGCTTATATCTAAATGTTTCTCATGAACATCTCAACCATATTCTGTACAAGGACAGCATTGTGAGGAAAGGTGATTCAGTGGTAGCCAAAAGGGCTAGGTCTTGGAGCCAGCTGTGTGACTACAGTACAAGAAGCTGATTCTTGGTTTCCTTTTTGGTATGGTGATAGTGTACCTATCTTGCTTTCCTTCATCATAGAAAAATACTGAGGGAGGCCCAACAATGAAGAGCCAGGAAAGTGTCCTGAGAGCGGCAGACTAGGTCAGTATTATGGTCGCTATGAGCAACAAATAGGCCAAACATGAAGAAAGTAACAACTCAGGCTTAGTTTCCTGAACACAGCCATGTAAAGAACAAGTAAAATGTAGGTCATTAAATCCCCTTCAGTGCTACTGACTTCTTACTGAAATGGCAAGTGAGAAAGGGTTACTAATATTGTCCCTGGAGCCCGGGGAATGTGGCACAGAGTAAACACTGTACCTGAATCTTACCCAGCTTCATGGACCTGGTTTCATAAGCACGCCATTTGTAACAGATACTGGGGGCTTAGTAATCTCTTCATATGAGTACAGTACGATAAACTGCTATGATACTATGTATCAAACTCTGATGGCTTCTTTAATTATAGTGAAACTAAAAAATACCTCTACATAAAATCGAGAGTTTTCTTGTCCCATGCATTTATGATAGATGAAGGTGTCTTCTAGTTACAGCTTCTGCAATTCAGAGTCTGAAGTACTTACTATTGTGAAATTCCTGGGAGTGAAGGAGTGCTAGTGGCAGATGGAGAGACCCGTTGATAAATGAATAGCACAAGTCCTGGGAGACTCAGGAGAGCTCTGCTGAGGCTCTGTGGAAAAGGGGTGTGGCCAGGGGCTTGAAGGAGCCTTATCAGAGAAACAGGTTTTTATTTCTTATATATTTGTGTGTATGCGTGTGGAGCACTAATGTTGAATTTTCCTCAGTTACTCTTTTTCCCAAGATCTTTCAGTCAAACCCACAGCTCACTGATGTGGCTAGTCTCACTAGCCAGCTTGTTCCAGAAATCCCCTTTGTCTGCCTTCCAGGGCTGGCATTCCAGGTAAGCTTCCATACCTACCTGGCTTTGACACAGGATTCGAGGGATCCCAAATCCAGCCATCTCTCTAGCCTTAGAAATGTGTATTATTTATTTACAGCTCGTTGGACAGATGCTAAGATGTTAACACGTAAGCAATGCAATGCTCACTCTCAGGCTCAGGACCGAGTAGAGTGCCTCACCTGCTGGAAACTCCAGGCAGTAGCTGCCCATCGGGGGCCGGAACTGCTTCACCAGAACGACGCACTCATGGTGCAGGGTTCTTTGCAGCACAGGTATGACCGACACGGCTATCAGAAAGAAACACAGCTAGGGAATCCTGTTCATAGAAAGCCAGTTACAAATTCCACATTGGAAGGCAGTGTATCCAAATCACTCTGAATTTGCTCTTAACCAAATTAACTTAATCTGTGTTGGCAGCCAAACTTGAAACTAGTCTCATTTTAAAAATATAAAAAGTAGCATTCTGTGTGATTTTTTTTATTATAAAACGTTCATTTTAATTGTCACAATATTGCTTTCCTTTCATCTTTTTATTTTACATAGAGTCTTACTATGCTGTCTTCTCTGCCCAGAATAACCCACATTCATGATTTTTCTGGCCCAGCCTACTGAATATATAAGAATTCGGGTATGCACCACCAGACCAGACGTAAGTTCTTAAAAACGAAACGGAAATTGAAATTAAGCATGTTACACAGGGCCGAGGATGGGAAGCTCCCCCACTTCCCCCCATATGGCAGCCAGGGAAGCAATATATTGGAAAAAGTGGTCTGCACACTTCTGGATCGCCTTTACAGAGAAGCCAGCTAAGAGTCAGTGTCTTTGTTAATGGATTGACTTTTGCTGCTTTAGCATATAAGCTCTTCCCCTCCAAATAATTGGGCCTTAAAATAAAACCAGCATGCCACTGGCTCTGGAGACAGACACCACAAAGGAGAGATTGTCTCGCAAACATTCCGACAGGTAAGAGCACTACAGTGAAGTGACTACTTGCTTCCTATAAAAAGTCAAATCAAGATGGACAAACAGAAAGGTGGATCAGCAGCTCAGCTTCCCCAGACAGCGTATGGCTACCAGGATGTTCTGGTGCACTTGTAGCCAAGTCTTTCTGCCTGGGAGGATGGGGGAAGCCAACTGAACCACTTTCCCAATGCTTTTCCCTTTAACTGAAGCTGTTGGTGGGGAGGGCATTTCCCTAAGGCATTCGCCTTCAGAGTACAGAGGACTCCAGTGGTCTTAACACACCAGACACAGAGCATGCCTTCAGATTATACTGGCATGTGTTTGGCTATAAAGCTTAACACATCTTTCCTTCAAAAACTGTTCCTAGCTTAGAAGACGGGAGCCAGAATTTATTTACACAGAGAGCTTTAGAAGAGAACATTGTAAAAATATGAGAGTCACACATAAAAGATCTCAATTGAGGGCAATTCTGCTTTGAGCTCTTTGCTTATGTTAAATGTCGTCTTATAATCTCATACACTAACTTCCTTCATAAAGAGAGTTATAATAGTCATACCATCGGCAGATTTTCCCTTCCTGGTTGTAAGTTTCACTGTTTCCCAAGTTCTACACAGGCAGAGAACAAAGAAAAAAAAAATCATTAGTGCCAAAAGGAAGACTGTTCTTAGGTTGTCTGTAGACATCAGCACGTGGCAGAAGCAGGGCATGCAAAGATGCTCACGACAGCGGTCACAGAGCACAGAGGAGATTTGTACTTCATAGCCAACTGTCCTTTCTTGTAGTTGGTGTGAATAGGAAGAGAACTTCACCACGCTCCACCTCAGCCCCGGCTATCATCTAAGCAGAAAGCAGCTGAGCACTGCCTGGGGTCCCAGCATCCTCAGGACACCCAGGTCTGAATCATCAAGCTACAGTGAGAAGCATAAGCTGGGAGAGCTTTCTAGGCCTTTCCACAGTGCTGCAGTCTGCCCCTAGGGACATTCCAGATGCATATCCAAGAACAAAGGGTGCCATGCACATTGTGAACCACTGAAATTATGCAGGTTTAAAATACGTGACTAAACTACATAGTTCAAGAAAGCAGAACCTCCCACTTATCTGAGGAATTCAGATTTTCTTTGCATGTGCAGCCTTATGTATGAGGAAAGACAGGTCCCTGGACCAGGTGGGAGGTGCTGGACGGCAGATTCCTGCTCCCTTTTATGGCTTACTTTGTGTCAGCGATTGGTTTCTAGCTGTTTGTTCTCAGGTTTTGTTAATATCTCTGTTATTCTGCCTGCTCTTACAGGAACATCACGCAGAATTATATGGAAAATTAAGTTACAGGAAAAAAAACATTCTGTTGGAAAGGGAGAGGGAATAACAAGAAATTCCCCCTTCAGTTCTCATCTCTTGGGGGGAAAAGCAACACTACAGTAATGATGGAGGTGGCCAGGCAGCCATTGTCAGAGTGTGTCCTAAAGGTAGGCTAAGTACAGTAAGTTATAAGACATCCTACTGCAAGGGACCCTCTTGCTTATACTTTTTTTCTTGTTCTTGAGTTTTGATAATACCACATTTCTACAAAAAGCTCCAGATATTTAATCTGGCTTAAAACAAGAATCAACAAAAACCTTGTCTGACTATATCTTTCAGAACTAGACCCAAGTTTTACACAGCAAATATGTGAAAATGAAAATACAAAACAAAACCCACCCAATAAAATGTTTTACTGAGTTGCTGTGACAAGTCACAGCAGCCCAACACTCCTGTTAGTAGCAAGAAGCCAACCAACAAGCAGTTTCCAATAAGTAATACAGATCACAAGAGACAAAACACCTTTTGCCATAGCTCTCTCTGCTGCCTCTTAAGGTTAGTCCTAAAGACTGAAGACAGTGCTGGGAAGAGCACTGAAGGTCCCATCCCAAACACGCTAGGAAGAAGGAAAACAGAGAGGAGCATCATTACACCGGTAAGGTGAGGTAAAGAAGCAGTAATGAGCCATACATTATGAAAGGAGAATACACACACATTTAAGATATGCAACAATGCCCCAGAAAGCTCAACCACTCTCCTAGGATCAACACAGGTACACTTATGTGGAGAAAAATCTTAGTCTCTATTTCTCCACCCAAAAGCTATGACAGTTTCCTTCCTTATGTATTGAGGAGTAAAACAATCTGGAGAAACCTCTTCCAGCTTTAGAACTGGGTTTCCGTTTCAATTACTCCACTGTTTGCTTTCTAGTTAAACACCTGGTGGCTTTTTACCTCTAACCACTGGTGCACGAGGTAGGAGGTAGCCAAGGGTAACTCATCCCATCTTAAAGGCAAGGGGAAGGACTTAACACTAGTACTGACCACTTCTAGAATTCATTCTATATGCTTCTTCCATCAATGAGGCACACCATCCTTTGGTCATTTTATTCTTTATACATATGCTTTTCTTTGGGGTAACAGATAATGGATTTTTTTTTGGGGGGGGGAGTTGAGACAGGGTTTCTCTGTTTAGTCCTGGCTGTCCTGAAACTCACTCTGTAGACCAGGCTGGCCTCGAACTCAGAAATCCGCCTGCCTCTGCCTCCCGAGTGCTGGGATTAAAGGCGTGCGCCACCATACCTGGCCAGATAATGGATTTTTACAAGTTAATAGAACATGGTCTATAGCCATGCCTCAGAGCTTGACATTATACTAAGAGCTATTAATGTTGTGCGTGATCTTCATTAATGACCAGAAGGAAGGGTTATATATGGGAGAGAGGAAACAAATATGCTCTGCCCAGGAGCACAAACATGATACTTAAAATTAAAAGTTCATTCCCAAATTAAAGGCTACACTCTCTGGAATGAAACCTAGAAACAGGAATTCTGGGGGTGGGGGCAATGTCCCCCAATGACTGTGTTGGATACTTTTATGCCAACTTGACACAAGCTAGCATCATCATAGAGGGAACCTCAACTGAGAAAATGTCTCAGTGTGCTTGAGTGTAGGCAAGCCTGTAGGCATTTTCTTAATTAGTGATTGATGGGAGAAGGCCCAGCCCATTGTGGGTGGGGCCACCCCTAGACTGGTGGTCCTTGGTTCTATAAGAAAGCAGGCTGAGGAAGCCATGGGGGAAAAAACCAAGCAGCAGCCTCCACGGCCTCTGCTTCAGCTCCTGCCTCCAAGTTCCCGCCCTGTCTTTGATGGTGAACAGCGATATGTAAGCATAACCAAATAAACCCTTTCTTCTCCAATTTGCTTGTGGCCCTGTTATTTCATTGCAGCAGTAGTAGTCGTAAATGGGACAATAACTTAGACAGATATTTTTCTGATCAATAAATACCCGAAGGCTGGTCATGTAAAGACAACTGGGTGTGAAATGACAGATATTTTTTTAGAACGGTGGTTCTCAACCTTCCTAATGCTCCAACCCTTTAACACAGCAGTTCCTCATGTTGTGAGGACTGCCAACCATAAAACTGTTTTCGCTGCTGCTTCATAACCCTATTTTTGCTACTGTTATGGATCATAATGTAAATATCAGTGGTTTATGGTGGTCTTGGGCAACCCCTGTGACGGGCTGACCCCCAAAGGAGTGGTGACTTGGGTTGAGAACCACTGCATAAGACTTCTTAGTGTTAAAGGCTGGATTTTGTACTAAAAACTCCGTTGTCAGGAGCAATAGAGCCAAACCATTTCATTATGCTGAGCTCTAGTTCCTATCTATCTATCTATCTATCTATCTATCTATCTATCACATTTGTGCTAGTTCAGCAGAAACAATCATCAACAAATCCATGTATTGTCACCTTGATGATAAATGCATTTGCTCACACAATAAATGTGCATGATTCTCCCATGATTGTGTAGCAAATGAGTTTTTTTTCCTAATGGTGTGACATAATCTAGCTATTAAATTCAGATTTATTCTATTTTATTTCTTATTACATTTCATTGTGTAGTAAATAGTAAACCTATCTAATACATTATTTTTTTTTCCTAGTGATTTCCATTATTTTTTGTGATGTTGGGATCATGCCCAGGGTTTGTACATAGGTTTGTACATACTAGATAAGTGTTATACCAGAGCTATGTCCACAGCATCTTTTAAATATAATAGCCAGCGATGGTTTTCTTTTCTTTTTAACAATGGAAAACAGAAGGAAAAGTTAATTATAGGCAGGTGTGCTCTTTCCCTCCCTCCACCCTTCCTTTATCAGGGTTTTATTAAGTAGCCCTGGCTTGCCTGGAGCTTCCTATAGACCAGGCTGGCCTCTGCCTGCCTCCATCTCCTTAGTGTTGAGATTAAACACGTGGGCCATCATGTCCTGTCCTGTTAGCCTTTCTTTACCCACCACTTTCGGGAGCTTAGCACATATATACCAGGGCTAAAAAGATGATTCTGGGGTTAAGTACACTTGCTGTTCTTGAGGAGGGCTCAGTTTGGTGGCTCACAGCTGCTTTGTTCCAGCTCCAGGGGACCTGACATGCTGTTCTGGGCTTAGTGGGCACCTGTACAGATAGGGCTATTGCATCCCATGGACCCCTAACTCATGTTCTCCAGGTTAGGATGCTCAGTTGCTTTCTGTCTTAATCTTTGTTGAGCATTTTAATGCATAAACTGAATTCTAAACACTAGGTGATTTTCTTTCTTTCTTTCTTTCTTTCTTTCTTTCTTTCTTTCTTTCTTTCTTTCTTTTTTTAGATTATTTATTTATTATATGTAAGCACACTGTAGCTATCTTTAGACACACCAGAAGAGGGCGTCGGATCTCATTTCAGATGGTTGTGAGCCACCATGTGGTTGCTGGGATTTGAACTCAGGACCTTCAGAAGAGCAGTAGGTGCTCTTAACTGCTGAGCCATCTTTCCAGCCCTACTAGGTGATTTTCTTAGCAAATTCCTAGATGTAGAACTGTTAGGTAAAATGTTAATTTATCTTGATACATGTTATTATAGCTTAGGGAACTTTTTCCAACTTACATTACAAAGTTGTAAGGTATAAACAACTGTATTTTACTTTGAAGCCAGCAATGGTTTTGCTTTCTTTTTAGTTCTAACTTAGACATTAAAAAATTTGATTTTTCTAGAAGGAAGCAAAACAAGGAACAATATTCTATAGCTTGTTAAGCCACTATACATGGAGAATGGAGCTAGGATTGCAGACTAGCTATAGTAACAACTATAATTGTTTTAATCATAGAATATCAATGACCCAAACATTTTAGTAAGAGCTTCCCTGAGTCTTTGTTTAAAAGAGAGCTTCTTGAAGAAACAGTGGTGCTCTCACACTCAGAGACCTAGAAAAACCAAAGACACAAATGGAAGAATAACATTTACCTGCTTTTACCAGTGGGATCCGTGTAAGTTGTTTTTTCAAATTTGACCCATTTTCCTTCTGAGAGCAACTAAAACAAAAGGAGACAGTTATAAGCTTGGAAACTTTCAAATCAAGTTGGTCTTTTTAAAAATCAAAACAGTGTATTCTTTCAAATCTTCTCTATGTTTCCTTCTCCCAATTTGCTTCCCTCACAAGAACTTGTGGGCAAGTTTCTTGTTTGGAATAAATATTCGAAGTTGTTTTCCTGTGGGTAGGTCTCGTTTTTCTGGTTTTTGTTTTTGAGTTTTTCAGGTAGAAGCAAGAGGGGGAAAGAGTTAAAGTCTAGGGATGGGAGTGGTGCAGGCAAGGCTGAGTGACAGTGGTCACTGTCATCTGACAAGCCTAAAGAAACTCCCAGGCTATGGAGTGAGAGGTTGGCAGGCAGTGTACAGGGTGGGAGAGCTGGCTAAGCTCTGACCCCAGGAAGGGTGCGAGGCTGGCTATACTGCTGTGTAGGTGGACAGGAAGGGTGCGAGGCTGGCTATACTGCTGTGTAGGTGGATGTGAATGTGGAGCCTTTTCTTACCCCAGGCTACCTAACACCAACCTAATCATTATCTGATCTGTTCACAGACAACATGGAAAAATTCTAAATCAAAAAGATTTTCAGGAAAGTGTTAAGGACCAGAGTCCCAAGATAAACTATTTAAAATTTATTCATTACAACAATTGGCTCCTGAGAGAAAAAGACCCTAGAAGCTTCACTCAGTAACACAGTAAGAGGCAGATATCAGTTCTAGAACTCAATGGAATCTGAACTACAACGAACAGTTTAAGTTTTTATTATTTTAAGTGCTTATGCTAGGATGACAGACAGCTAAGATGTAATTACTAAATATGAAACCGCAAAACCACATTTCTTTTTCTATCCAGGGCAATTTTTTAGAAAGAATTTCTCTATCAGGAGCCAAAATCTACTTACTCTCAATTTCCTGAATACATGCAATTATGCTGGATGAAGCACTGGACTAAGACAAGAGCACAGTGTGGCTTAGCCTAAAATTGGAGAGAAGAACATGTGCAAAGTATCTCCAAGAATGAAAACCCCACGGAATGAGAAGCTGCCTGCATCTTCTCTCTAACCTGGCTATTCTGTGGGGAAGGGAAAGGCCAGGAAAACAAGCCCCACCCACCTCCTCTGAAGTAATTCGATGCTTGGGGGGAGAAGAGGCTGTTGATTCTTGGGTCTCCATTTCGACCTGCCGGCCTCCACAGTCCTCAGGTGGAAAGTTCAAGCTGTAAGGAAGTGAGTGAGGTTTGTTCAGGCTTCCCCAACCATGGGTAGTCAAAGGACTTACTAGTTAAAAAAGATTCTCTACTAACAAAGCGTCACCGGCCTCTCTGGGAGAACTGCCTCAGAGGGCATGCAGAGGCTCTCAGAGGCACCGAGGCAAGAATTCAAAGCCATTCTGCTTACATTCAGCCTGCATTAACCAGGGTCTAGTCCCAGTAATGTCTACTCACTTTCAAAGTCAGAGAAGTTATATATGCACATTAGTAAGCATGTACACTGTTGTCTCCCATTTACCCTTAAATGTGAGCAAGTATCCAAGTCTCAGCCATAGCTAGCCAGTGACAGTCTACTCAGAGACTTTTGTCTCCCATGGTACATTCTCTCTTGGTTTCTTACTCCATTTCTGGTCCTTGCCTTTCTAAAATCTTGGTTTTACACTGTTCCTGTGAGTGCTTAGTCATTCGGAGTCATTCTCACCTGTCTTGCCACTGGGAAGCCTAAAGGGATCCCAGCTCCTGTTTCATTCTCCAGGTGTGTCATTCACTGCTTGGAAGTTTACAGTTAGCCACACCCTAGGCTATACTGTACTGGCACTCAAGCAAGCCCCTTCAATTTGACACTTCAGTGTACACGTGCATGCATGTGTTTTAAAGGGATTTTTATTGATAAACTGTTCTCAGAATTTCCTCTGTTCTCTCTAGAACTGCCGTTTAGCTGTCGGACTGGGCTGGGAAGTGTCTCAAACTCTCGGGCACTTGCCTGGTTGACCTAAAGCCCCGAGCTCAGTCCCTAGTGCTTCCCGGAGCCCAGCAGAATCACCCAGGACTTCCTGAGCCCCTACGGTGTTCTCTTCCATCCCCACTCTCCATCCCTGGCTATCTACGTTTCTCAGAAGACTGTCCTCCCAACCTTCCTAAGTGCTCAAAACTATTTCACCTCCTCACTCCAGGGCTTAGGGCATGGGTTTGATTCCAGGACACCCTCCCTTAAATACCAAAACTACTGTGGTCACTTAAGTTAAATGGTATAACATTTGCACTTAACCTAACCTATTTATATCCTCTTGTAAATTTCAAATAATCTCCAAGAACACATGATACTTAACATAATGTATATGCTATGTAGACATTATACAGTATTGCTTAGGGAATAATGAAAAAATAAAAGTACTTAAGTTCAACAGAGATACATTTCCCACTTCACCCTTAATACTTCCCACCTGTAACTGATTGAAACTGAGTTTACAGAATCCATAGCACCAACTGTGTAGGCATCAATTTTCTTGCCAACAATCTACAAAGATAAATGTAGCATTTCCCTTCCCTAAAACACAACCAACAACTAAATGACATGCATTCATACTCCCTTGTGCCTTAAAAAAGTGTAGTATCTGATGCTCAGGCTAGCTCTCACTGTGGTGGGGCAAATAGATATGACCCCAACACACAACAGGCAGATGAGAGAAAGGCTCTGGCTTCTGGGACCTCTCCTCTAATGGGGAGGTAGGGAGGAAAGGTAAGGATCACCATGAGAAGTTTAACATGTGAGCCCCAGTTTTAAGGAGGATTATGAAGGATAAACAGAGTGAGGAAGATGTCCAGCTGAGAGGAAAGTCCTATGTGACATCTGAACATAGACTTTGGAATAAAAAGGAAGCAAGCAACACAGATTAGGCTTCAGTCAGTCACTTAGCACGCTGACATGGACAGGACAGCAGGCAAGCTAGTTACTCCTCTCAGAAGTGGCTCAGATGGCCTTTTACTTAGGTAAGCTTTAAAGTGTCACTGGCTGAGAGAAAAGGTTTCCACCACCACGAGTAACCAATGTAGAACACAGACAACCAATAAGCCCCACCCTGCACACTCTATACTCACATAAAAGAGTGTAGAATTGTTCTTTCTTGAGACAAGACTTCGTGGAGTTCAGGTGAGATCCTTGGGCTTCCACTTCTCAAGGGCTGGGATTAGATAAGCCTGTGCCACTAAGTCTGGCTAGAGATCCTTTTATCCTCTAGAGATCAGTTCCTTCTG
The DNA here is from genome assembly GCA_902729485.2 of Mus minutoides. Taxonomy (NCBI): domain Eukaryota; kingdom Metazoa; phylum Chordata; class Mammalia; order Rodentia; family Muridae; genus Mus; species Mus minutoides. Next base: position 708,228 of record LR753326.1, on the reverse strand, counting down.
ATTGATCACACAGCAGAAGGAAATCTGCTGATGCAAGGGAATTTTGAATTCTAATTCTAAAGAAAAATAACGTGTAGGTAACCATGCAGCTCTACTGAACCCACACATTCAACTGTCTACAATGGCCTGAAATGCTTGCAGTAAGTGCCTAGCCCCTAAAAAGGCTCTAGTTTTCTTTTCTTTCTTTTTTTAAAGTTGGTAGAACCTGGGGCTTGTCTCATCCTGAGTGTTGGGAATACAGGTGTGAGCCACCACACCCAACAAATACCAGGATGTTTAAAGTGGGGCGACCACACCCCTTTAAGAAACAGCACGGGCCGGGCGTGGTGGCGCACGCCTTTAATCCCAGCACTCGGGAGGCAGAGGCAGGCGGATCTCTGAGTTCGAGGCCAGCCTGGTCTACAAAGTGAGTTCCAGGACAGCCAGGGCTATACAGAGAAACCCTGTCTCGAAAAGCCAAAAAAAAAAAAAAAAAAAAAAAAAAAAGAAACAGCACGGAAAAAACTGCAAAAGGAGGTTTAGTGCTACTGAGGCCCAGAAAGCAGGAGAGCACCCCGCGGAGATAGTCAAACCGAACAGTAACAGCAGGCAGTGCAAGCACAGAGGGACACGTGCTGCCAAGCTCTCTAAAGCTCAGCCTTTCCCCCAACTCTGCTTAAAAGAAAAGCCGGACACCCAACTGATGTCGTTGACATCTGCAAACACATTCCCAAGAACATTTGGAACCCACGTTTGGCTGGGTCCCTGCATGCTAAGTATGTAGCCCTGATTGGCACAGCACACAGTCCTGTTACTACTCCAGGCGGTTTTGGCTTAAGGCAGTGAGTACAAGGCTCTCCGGAAGGGAGCAAGCTCAGGGGCTACTACTAAGCAAACCTGTGTATTTTACAGTGAGTAACAGCAGCTGGGTAGAAGGGCAGTGGGAGGCACAGTCTCATAGCCTCAACTCAGCACAAAGAACATCAGGTAACGAGGGAAAGCGGAGAGCGAGAGAAATAGTCTTCCCTAGGGAAGACACACAACTGGTTGCCCAACACCAGATGGTTAACCCCGAAACGTCCAAACAAGTCAGTACTACACAGATGAAGCAGGCTATACTTAGGAATATAACATGCAATAACAACTAATGAAAAAAGACCCGGGTTTGAAAGCGAACAAGGAAGGGTGTACCGCAGGGCTTGGAGGAAGGACAGGCAAAGGAGCAACACTGTAACTGAAACCTCAGAAATTAACAGTAATTATAAAGGAGCTAAGTGGGAGTTAAGATGCAAAAGTGAAAGTAGAAACTCAATAAAGTCTGGCTCGGTACTACCATTCCTTGAATTCCTGTAACTTGTTACAAATGGAAAGTGAGACAAAGCTTAACAGCGATAACATGCTCCCTGCACTCATTCTCTTGATAGAATCTGAGCCATGCCATGGGTCTTGCTCAATGCTCATGGTGTTTCAGAAGCAGGACTTTGCCAAGCATGATGGACGGCGCATGCCTACAGTCCTAGCGATTTGAGAGGCTGACACTTTGAGACCAGCAGGGATATGGTGCGACTACAGTTCAAAGAAAGAAAAAGGAAGAAAAGACAGAAGTTTAAACCACCAGCAAAGCCCAACAATGGACAGAGAGACCAAGGCTCTTTGAAAGAAACTGAGTAGGGCCATGTACGTCTTTGTGTGGAATGTATACAAGCCTGTGTGTGGCTATGGCACACATTCATGCATGTGTACAATGTGTGGGGACACCAGAAATCAACCTTGAGTGTTTGTTTCTCAGAAGCTACTCTCGGAGACAAGGTCTGACACGGGGACCTGGGGCTTAACACTAGCTTAGGTTGACTGTCCATCATATGCCAGAGAGCCTCCTGCCTCTGCCCCCCCAGCACTGAGTTACAAGTTGGACCAGCATCCTTGGCTTTTTACTTGGGTGCTGGGGATCAAATGGGGATCAGCTGTCTTAAATGGCAAGCACTTTCCAACTAAACTATGTCCTAGTCCTAAAAAAGTTACAACAACAATAACAAAAAATAAATAAAGAATTTGAAGAAATAATTTAGTATGATTTGTTTTTTAAAAGTAAGATATCACTGGGTATGGTAACATGTCTTTGTTCTCCTTTTTTAGATAGTGTCTCTCTTTGTAGCCCTGCCTGGTCTTGAACTAATACACCTGTCTGCTTCTACCTCCCAAGTGCTGGGATTAAAGGTCTGTGATACCACACCTGATAGTACATGCCTTTAATTCCAGCATTCAGGAGGCAGAAACAGGAGGATTCGGGAGCTCAGTGCCAGCCAGGTCTAGACAGTGAGATCTTGTCTTACAAAAGAAAAACGTGGTGGCGCATGCTTTTAATCCAGCACTCTGGAGGGAGAGGCAGTCAGATCTCTTGTGAGTTTGAAGCCATTCTGGTCTATATAGAGAGCTCTAGACCGATGGGGCTGTCTTGAAAAACCAAAAGGAAGGAAGGAAGGTAGGGAAGAAGGAAGAGAAAGAAGAAGAAAGACAGACACCATCTGAAGGGGCTAGGTATATGGCTCAGTTGGTAGAATGCCTCACCAGCACCTACAAAACTATGTGTCCAAGTCCCAGCACTATATAAACTGGGTGTGGCCATGCATGTCTGCCAACCCAGCACTTAGGAAGTAGAGTGGAGAAGACTGAAGTTCAAAATCATCCTCAGCTAACGTGAGCTTGTGGTCAGCCTGGGCCATAAAAACCCCATCGCTAATTGTGTAAAAGTGCTTGCCAAGCAAGTCTGATGACCTGAGTTCAGATCCTTGGGACCAGTGTAAAGGCAGGCTACGGTGGCTCATCTCTGTAATGGCTGCACTCCTAAGACTAATATTGTGAGGCCAAGACAGGAGCATCCCCAAGAATCTTGTAGGACAGCTACCTTCTAATATGCAAACAAGAGATACCCTACCGCAAATAAGGTATAAGGCAGGACTGCCATCTGAGTTTGTACTCTGACTGCCACTCACATGCAGTGTATGTGTGTTTGCACTCTCATATGCATGGACTACATATTTTCTAAGAGGGGAAGGTCAGCATGTCCCCCTAGCCCCCCAAAGCCACAACTTATAATCTTCCAACTGTGACGCGCCTCCCTCGACCAGAAGAAAGTCACGCCACCACTGGGATCTTCTCAGTCAGCTTTATTCTGGAGCGCGTTGATAGTAGATTCCCAGGACCCCCCTGGACAGCAGCAGAGCTGCTGCTTTTATACGCTCCCAGGGAAGGGGGGAGGGTGTCGTAGTGGTTGCGGATTGGTGCACCAAGATACACCTCATTAGCATATGGCCTGTTCATTGGTGCCACAAGCCACACCTCATTAGCATATTGCCCGTTTGGGCGGGGCTATTGCTTGAGGAGGGCCTGAAGAGAGCTGCACATGCGCGGTAGGCTCTCCTCCCTGGCAGCCGGCCAGTCCCCCACCATCTTGTAATGGCGGGAAGCTGGAGGCCACCGGAGCCCAGGCGGGGGCTTCGGCGGCCACCGGAGCTCGGGCAGCTTCCTACATCCAACTATAGCTTTTTTTTTTTTTTAAAGAAAAAAGTTGGATACCCTGCAAGGCAAAACAGAAACAAACAAAAAACCAAACAAAACCAACAACAAAACCAAAACCCCCTCCTTGAAAGGAGTTATGTCAAGGGCAGGACAAGCTTTTCTGAGTTGTTTGTTAGCCAGGGAGGCCTTAGGAGGCCCACACACAGGTTCTTGTTCTTGGTTGCCCACTAGGTAAGACCTCACTGCTGATGTTACCATACATCTTAGCTGCATGGCATTGAGAAACGAAGCTGGACCTGAGCTGGCTAGCTCTTCGCTAACTTTTATAATGCCAGAATGCTCTTCAGGCTGCCTGCCGGGAGAAGACAAGTCACCATCAGCCTTCCCCAGCTGTGAGCCCTGGATCTGACACCAACAGTGGTACAATCATCATGGGGGCAACCAACCATCCTTTTATTGGATTTGGGGCCTACTCTCCACAGGAGGGAATCCACGTTGGTACAGAAAATGGCACATAGTGAAGGAGAACATGGGTCTAAATGCACATATTTATATCCATAAACAATTACCACTCTCAGATTAATCAAGAGTTAATTAACTCTCTTTCCAGTGAGTTGAGATGAAGTTAAAAGAGTTTTGTGACTGCATTCAGTGTTGAGAGTTGTGGCAGAGTGTTCTGCCTCATACAGGGCATCTATTTCATTCCTGTCAAAGCTGTGCGAACACTGTGGAAGGTTGTGAGAAAAGATGGAAAAGACTGACAGACAGAAGGAACAGCCACTGCAGTCAAGAACTCCCCAAACTACTGATTATTCAATGATTGCTCAAGAGCCAGATAAACGAGGAGGAGGGACTCTGGGGCTCTGACACACACACACACACACACACACACACACACACACACACACACACAGAGAAAGTAGGGATTACTGTCATCAGTTAAGTGACTCACATGCCACCACCAAGCTCCAATTGACAATCTCAGTCCAATGGTCACACAGATGCCTCTGACTAAACCAAATGGTCACATAACAAAAATGGAAGTCATGACTCTGGGAAAGGAACTGATAGGGAACATGGGGTGTTGATAAGGCTGGGAAGGAGATAAGGGAGGGTTAGAAGAAAGAGTAACCAGTAGGTAACCAGTATGCACATGTATAAAACTGTCAAAGAATTAACTTCAAAACAAAAGAAAGAAAAGTCATCTTATTTAATAAAGAACAAAGAAAAAATATTAGTATAAAATATTAAATAATTTTGGCTACAAATATAATATTTACATTATAATATTTATATAATATAAAATAAAATATAACTTTAAAAGTTTACTTTAAAAAAAATGAAAACATGCACTTTTATACTATACATGGAAAAATTTTGGGACCCACATCAAATGGATTTCAGTGCCCCTTCCTTGAAAACTGTCAGACTAAAGAAGAATCCTTGTACTCACATTGGTAAGAGCAGAAAGCCACTCAAGTTCGCGATGTGTTCTTTCTCTTGACAGGGGCCAGTAGTAAGTGCTAAAGGAGGGAACTGACATTTATTGAGATTATACTACTGGGTGACTTATAAAAAAAATCATTTACGGCAGTTTCTTATTATACCACTTAATTCTAGGTGAGCAAGAGGGAACTGACTGTAACGACCCTTGGGAAGGTTAATTGATTACAGCCACAAAGTAATGAGTCTGTAAGGAACTTCTCGTAATAGTTTTAGGTGAGAGATAATGAGTGTGCAGCAGGGTGTTAACAGTAACAAACAACAGCCAGAGTTTAGTATTTGTTCTAAAACAGCGTTTAGGGTGAATACAAGGTGATGCCAATAAGATTTTAAAGGAGACTAGAACATTAGAAGAAAGATCTGAGTCAGGATTTGTATTTGGACATACTGAGTTTGTAACATTGGAAATATTAATCTAAAAGTCATGTTATAAAGAAAGAAAATGTGGGGTTTTTTTGTTGTTGTTTTTGGCCATAACCATTTGAGTACTGACATTAAAAAAAAAAAAAAAGTACCAAGGAGCTGGTGGGATAGCTCAACAGGTCAACGTGCCTGAGAGCAAGCTTGAGTCCTCCAGTGAGACCCCAGGGTCCTACGTGGGAAGAACTCAGTCCCTCAAATTGAAAAGTTGTCCTTTGATCTCCATATACTTGTGGTACATACCCACTTGCACTGGCACACACTAATAGTAAATTAAAGTTTTTAAATATTTGATAATATGATTTTTTTCCACCATTGTATTTAAAGTCTGTCACAGATGAAAACTGAAAAATACAAAAGACCCAGCAAGGCTACATGAAGACAAACATGGTCGTTAAACAGAGCTAAGAAATGAGCTCTATTGTTCCAAACACTTGAAGATCCTTTGTTTGTGGTGTCAACTTACTGAAAGTTGGCTGAGTCTGTAGCAGAACCTACTGCAGCACTGAAAATACAGAATATACAAGACCGTTCCATTTCCTTCCCTGCCCTCTCCCTAAAGTTTACAAACTTGGCAGATTCTCTACAAATACCTGCTTCAGTCTCTATGCCCAGAGGTTTGCTGGGCTGTACCGCTCCACCCAGATGGGTAACATTCCTATCTACAACTAAAAATGCTTTACCTAAAGGCACTTCTAACCTCTGCTCACATTCCCCTTCCCCTGCAACTCTGTTTCCAGGTCAAATAAAACAAGTTTTTGTGGCCTCTCACATATGTTCTCTGTCTCTTAGAAGCAGCACCATTCTCCAGAAAAGGCAAAGGGAAGATATGGATTATTGCTGCTTTTTCTCCCATCACAGAGGACCAGCCAGACTTGGTGGTTTACCCCTTTGATCCTAGCACTGGAGAGACTGAGGCAAGTGGATCTTTATGAGTTTGCGGCCAGCTTGGTCTACGCAGAGCAGTGGTTCTCAACATTCTTAAAGTGTCCATCCTTTAATACAGTTCCTTGTGTTGTGGTGACCCCCTCCCCCAACTATAAAATCATTTCATTGCAACTGTAATTTGGTGTCATGAATTGTAATGTGAACATCTGGTCTATAGAGCATCTGATATAAGACCTGTGAGAGGGTCGGGACCCACAGATTGAGAACCAAAGAGTTCCAGGCCAGACAGGAGTATGTAGAGAGAGAGAGACACCATGTATCAAAACAACAACAAAACAAACAACAAAAACCAGGACTGATTAATTCTGGATATCACAGATTCTTAAATAAGAAGCTCTGCTATCCACAACCCATCAGTATACACTGCAATATTATAAGCCATTTATCTTGATTTTGGAATGTATTCTTTAAGCAATGCTTCCAACCACATTTTAAACAACTCTCCTGTGTGTATTCTAATTCAAAATACAGAGGATTCTATTCATCAATTCCAACAAATACCTTTCTAAAGAAGTTGACAGTGGCTGGGGTTTTTCCTCTCTTTCTAATTGAAACTGCTTAGATGCGCTGTGGGAAATGCAATTTATTTTTTTTGTGAGGGTGACTATCAGAAATGTGGTGTTTTTGGATAAATACGTGCTTGGAACATGCCCAAGGTTTGTACATTATAGGAAGCACCAGAGGGTTTTAAAGGCCTGTCTCTTGCAGCTGGTGATTTTTCCTTTTTTAAAAGAAACAAACTGAACTTTGTAAGATGATAGGTGGAAAAAGGAGTAGGGAGAAAAATGATATCACAAGTTGTCGTATACAAACTCTTCCAACCCTTATGATTTCATCATTGCAGAGACACTGATAAAAATCTGTGCTTTTTCCACACTGGTAACTTTTTCGGAATTGGACTAAATAAACTTTAAGTTTAAAAGACACAACTTTCCCCCTTTTCTTGATTTCTCATACGAACATCGCTTCTTTCATCTTCAGGATCGTAAAATACCACCCTCCTCCCCAGAATCGTGCATGCGGGATTTCTTCCCTGTGTCTCTAAAATCTACTTTCGGGAATGAGAAGGGGCCATCCTTCTTGTAGATGCCTCAACTGATGTGTTCCAACATTTCCCGTGCTGTTACCGGGTTCCTCTCGTAGCCCAGGCTGGTCCGCCTGGAACCCGGGTTCTCGTCTCGCGCTCAGGCGCAGACGAAGAGACACGCGCGCGCGGCGGGCTGTACCCTGGGCACCATCGGTTGTGCTCGCGCCCTTCTTTCCCTTCCCCTCTCCAAGGACACTTAGTACCAAGGTTGCCTCGCGCCCACTTACCTACACTAAGCTGTGGGATGTGGAAGGGATGGAGGAGGAAAGGAAAAAGGATCAGACAGAAGCTGCAGTCTCCGCAGAATCAGGCGCCACCGCTAGTGACACCGGCGCCTCTCGTGGTGCAAGGAGGATGTGCACACGTCCTCCTCCAGGCACCCGTAGAAGCTCCGCTAGCTTCAGATGATTACCTTCCGGGTCGAGGTGCATACAGACGAAAGCGGGGATGTAAGCTTCCTACAATTCTCCACTTTCGTGCCTCTTCTCTGCGGACTCAGATCTTTTTGTGTGTCTTTCGCGTCTGCGTGGGCACGCTAAGCACACACTCTATCATAGCTCGAGCGTCTGGCGCCTGTGGACTTTTACGGACCGGAAGAGTCCTTTCACCAAAACGGCTCGGTCGGCACTTTCCGGAAGTGATGCGTAGGGTTCCGGGAGAGGGCTGGCGGGAGAGGGGAAAGGCGGCTATTGACCCGGCAGCTGGAGGATGAAGAAGGAGCATGTTAGTCACTGTCAGTTCTCCGCGTGGTATCCACTCTTCCGAAGCCTTACCATCAAGAGGTAAGCTATCCCGGAGGCAAACCGGGGGGTTTGGGCAAATCCCATCTCCTTTAGAAAACTAAACAAAAACTGCAGGCCTTCTACTCAGTGGGAGCGACGGTGTCGAGCTGCGGATTTTCTATTGGATTTCAGGGGGCAAGGTTAACAAGTAGATCAGTGTTTGCCATGCGTCCTGTTCGGAATCAAAGAGCGAGACAAGGGAGGTAGGAAAGCGGCGAGGGTCCTGGGTAGGGTAGATAGATACTTTTGCGATTGCCAGAAGCGCAAGGCAATAAACGAAACAAAACTGGATACTTTGTCTGCCGCTGACCTATACAACCCCTCTGGCGATAGTTGAGTTCCATCATTGTAGGATGAAAACAATGATACAGACGGAACCTCCAAGCCTGTCCGAAGCTCCAGTTTGGTAGTGTGTATAGGTTGACGGTCTTGTGTTCTGAGAAGCAGCAACCCATCTGGAGAGAAAGTGGGATCGTATTTGCTCTCTAGTTCTCTGGCCTGGAACAAGGAATCTGTCCAGGTTTGCAGAATGCCCATGGTGGATTGGTGCATCCTTTATCCTATCATTCAAATGCAAGGGAGCCAGGAGATTATCCCCAACCATTCAAAAGCAATCATAAACTCTGAAGGATGTAGGCAAGTCTTTCTCTTTCGTTCACTAACAGGAATAGGTCAAAGGCCTTGGGTATCCACGGGGAGGTAGGATTTCCTACAGTTTGCCTGTAGGCATACTTAGATTACCACTTATTTGGACACCAACTATTTTTCATTCTGTTCTCCTTTGGAATTATGAAGGCTTGGAAGAGCACTTGCAGGCTATTCAAAAGACATCTCCTTTCCACCTTGCTATGCCGACATAGAATCTGTTTCTAGTTATACATATTGTAATGGGATTTATAGTAACACAAAAGAAGGTTATTCTTGCATTGGAAGATGGCCAGTCACATCAAAGCAAAAGGAAGAGCTGTTGCCACAGTAGTAACTCCGGTCTATCACAAGTTTATCTTTCTTTCTTTCTTTCTTTAATGTAAGTACACTATAGCTGTCCTCAGACACCCCAGAAGAGGGAGTCAGATAACATTACAGATGGTTGTGAGCCATCATGTGGTTGCTGGGCTTTGAACTCAGGACCTTCAGAAGAGCAGTCGGGTGCTCTTACCCACTGAGCCATCTCACCAGTCCCAAGTTTATCTTTCTTAGTTGAGTTGATATTCCAGTCTTTCACTAACTTACATAAGTATACAGTGATTAAGAATTAGATTGTAGGGTCAGAACCCTCTGACTGGCTTTGAATTCTGGTTCAGTCACATCTTCAGCAATTTACTTAATCTCTCTAGACCACATTTGAAAAACCTAGAAAAGTAATAGGATTGTCATGAGAATTGCAAAAGAAAAAAAATACTTACAATGTTGCTACTCTTTTGTGGCACATAGTAAACACATGAAAAATGTTGCCTGTTACCTTAATGGATTTAATAAAGCCTCATTAAAGTGGATTATTTTAATTCACTTAAAATGTCTGCCACGTATATACACATATGAAGATGGTAGCAAGAAGGAAGTAAACCAATAACTGGGATTTTCTGGCATCCCTAGACCAGTCTGTGACTACTTATGTGTCCATACTGGGCATGTGCAAGTTACAGGACAACTTGCAGGAGTCAGTTTTCTCCTCTACCACATGAGCCCTGGGAATTGAACCTCAAGCTGTCAGATTTAATGGCTGGTACCTTTACCCACTGCTAAGCCATCTTACCTATCCAGCATGAAAGCATTTATTCTGTGTAGGACAGCCCTTCTACATTCCAGACAAATCATGTGGAGTTATGTGGCAGCCTGCTTTAGTTGTCTGCTTCAGTGCTCAAAATATACATTCTGGCTACTGTTGTAGCATTATTACTTTATTTTTATGACTTTTGGTTCAGAGCTGATTATGCAAATTCATTTTAAATAATTTTTATTTGTTCTTCTAGAATTCTATATATGCATACAATGTATTTTGATCCTGTTTACTCCCTGTTTCCCCCTTCCACTTCTCTTAGGACTAACAGGGTCCACCTCCCAACTTAGTGATGCCTGCATGTGCATGGGGGTAGGGCCATCCACTGGTGCCTGGGAAATCTTCTAGTGTCTTCAGCACCTGAGAGAAACGACTCTCCTTCCCACAGCAGGCAATTGTCAGTAGCTCTCAGCTAGGAGTAGGGCTGAAAGTTCCTCCCTGTTTGTGCTGGAACTCTGCCTGGCCAGATCTTTAGCCGGCAACCAGAGCTGGTGAGTACCCCGCCACATCAGGTCCAGAAGACAACAGCTCACAGCGTCCATCCTCTGGCCTCTACCCACTCGTTAGCAATGTTTCCTGAGCCTTGGTGTGAGGTTGATGTAGCTGTCCCATTGAGAAGTGAGAGTTCCACAGACATTCATTCACACACTCATTCTCGCCATTCTGACCAGCTGTCTGGTTGTCTGGATTTGGCTTGTTTTCTTTTCTTTTCTTTTCTTTTCTTTTCTTTTCTTTTCTTTCTTTCTTTCTTTCTTTCTTTCTTTCTTTCTTTCTTTCTTTCCTCCTCCTCCTCCTCTTCCTCCTGCTACTGCTTCTTCTTCTTCCTTCTTTCTTCTTTCTTCTTTCTTCTTTCTTCTTTCTTCTTCTTTTGGTTTTTCAAGACAGGGTTTCTCTGTGTAGTCCTGGCTGTCCTAGAACTCACTCAGAAATCTGCTTTACTCTGCCTCCTAAGTGCTGGGATTAAAGGTGTGTGCCACCACTGCCCGGCAGTCTTTTGTTTTTTTATTTAATCTAGGAACTATTGTGGTGATTGTATAAGCTGCATTCTGTACTCATATGGTTGGTTCCTGGTCATATATCTCTGTTCCATGTTAAAATTAAAATAATGTAAATGCTTTTTTTTATCTTTACAATGATTATAAAATGACCCATGTGAATCTTTTCTCTGTGCCGTGGCCAGTCCTTCTAAATGATGCCTTTTTGGTGTATTTTTTTTCCCAGTGTCATTCTCCCGCTTCCTCAGAATGTGAAAGACTATCTACTTGATGATGGGACTCTGGTGGTCTCAGGAAGGTAAAGTATTAAGAAAACAGTTCTCTTCTCTTTCCAACCTAACGTTTATATTGGTTCTCTTTCGTGTCTGCCTCCCCACCCCTGTGACCTCCCTCAAGAAATAAAAGTCCAATTTGTGTTATCTAGGTACTCCCTGGAGCACGGTCAAACTCTCAGTGGCCTGCCCCTTAAATAGAACCAGTCCTTCCCCTCCCACCTCTCCACAACCATCAATTGTGGAGAGCAACACTTAGCAACATCCTTCTTAAGCTTTTTAAAAAGAGTTCTCTTGGGGCTGGTGAGATGGCTCAGCGGGTAAGAGCACCCGACTGCTCTTCTGAAGGTGATAAGTTCAAATCCCAGCAACCACATGGTGGCTCACAACCATCCGTAACGAGATCTGGCTCCCTCTTCTGGAGTGTCTGAGGACAGCTACAGTGTACTTACATATAATAAAATAAATTAAAAAAATAAAAATAAAATAAAAAGAGTTCTCTTGCCGGGCATGGTGGCGCATGCCTTTAATCCCAGCACTCGGGAGGCAGAGGCAGAAGGATTTCTGAGTTCGAGGCCAGCCTGGTCTACAAAGTGAGTTCCAGGACAGCCAGGGCTACACAGAGAAACCCTGTCTCGAAAAACCAAAAAAAAAAAAAAAAAAAAAAAAAAAGAGTTCTCTTCGATGGCTTCCTTTCTAGTCCAGAAAACCATTCTTTATAATCATAAAGAAGCAGTGTACTGATTAATCTCAACATGTTTGCATGAATAAGTGGATTAGCCTGGGCACACCGTCCTCTTCACTATGGGGGCAGAGGCAGATGGATCTCTGTGAGTTCAAGGCCAGCCTAGTCTACACAGCAAATTCCAGGCTACATAGTGAGTCTATCTCAAAACCAAGACGTAGGCAGATCCTGGAGATTCATGTTTCGGTCCTCATGGTTGCACAACAAGTACTTTTACTCCTGAGCTACCTCCTTGGTCCCTTGTTTATTTTTTGAGACAGAGTTCTGTCACCCTCCCATCCTGGCCTGAAATTTGCTGTGTCTGCCAGGTTGGCCTCCAGCCTTGGGACACCTTGTCATTGTCCTGAGCGCTGAGGCTTGCAGTCAAGCAGCACCACACCACCTTCCTCGACGTTCTGTTCTTCACAGATGACCCATCATAGCCCCTCTGAGCTTCAGCAGCTGCTCCGGAAGCCCCTCGAGTTTTCATTCGGACCTCTGCCGAGACTTAAAGCTTCCCGCTCACTCTCGTCAGTGGCTGCATGGACAGTCACCCTGCTGTACATCATTCCTCCCTCAGCTCCTCTATTTTGTGGTGATATTTATTTCCATCATTGCCTAGAGGATTCAGTCAGATGAGAGCAGACCCTTCCTTCACCTCAGCTCTTGGAATAGCAGTACCTGGCACCTCAGAGGCGCTTGACAGGCACCTGTGGAAAGGACCCTACGCTTGTAATTACAGAGGATCTTTTCAGTAATGTTAGCAGGAACTGTAATAACTTTTACTTTTTAGTTACTTTTTGAGATGTGTCCTCATTATGTTGCCCAGGTAGGCTCCATGGCCTTTTTTCTCAGTCTCTTGATTGCTGGGATTAAAGATGTGTGGCAGATGGCCGACTTGACCTCATTATTACCTGCTGGACTTTTAGTGTAGATTTCTGCATGGTATTTCTGGCTTCTTAGCATTGAGAACCCATTTTGTTTGGTTGGTTTTTGTTTTACAAGAATGAGTTTCTCTGTGTAGCTCTGCCAGTTCTGGAGCTTGGCGTGTAAACCAGGCTGGCTTCAAACTCAGATAGCCCCCTGTCTCTGCCTCCTGAGTGCTGGGATTAAAGGCGTGTGCCGCTGCCGCCACCAACACCTGGCCATTGATAACCCCTTTATAATTTGAAAATTGTTAGAGCGTCATTAACTTGGTATAATTAAAGGCCAAGGACCTTAACATTTCATAAGTGTACTTAAAAATATATATGTATGCATGTGCGTACATATATGAGTGTTTACCTAAGTATATGTATGTTTGTACATATACATGTATGTGCATATATCTGTTTTTAATGGGTACACTATATGAGGTGATGGTGCTGCCCCCAAGAGCCATGCCCTCATCTTGCAAAACCCGCAGTGTTAGGTTAGGTCCTTCCTAAAACAGCTAGCTTAAGTTCTGAATTTAATCTCTTGTACTGAAACTGCTATACCTAAATGAAGTATATATAAAACTGCACAGTAGAATTGACCCCCTTATAAGTTTCTGTGCTGTGAACAGAAGAGCCTCCTGTGTTGTGTTTTCACCAGTCAGATGCTTGCATGAGTCTCAGGTATTGGCAAGCACTGTGTAGAGTGAAGAGTGTTGGTCAGTGTCGGTGTTGTATGACACAGTGAACAGTGTCAGTCGGTGTTGTATAACACAGTGAGCAATGTCAGTCTGTGTTGTGAACAGTGTCAGTCGGTGTTGTATAACGCAGTGAACAGTGTCAGTCGGTGTTGTATAACACAGTGAGCAGTGTCAGTCAGTGTTGTATAACACAGTGAACAGTGTCAGTCAGTGTTGTATAACACAGTGAACAGTGTCAGTCGGTGTTGTATAACACAGTGAACAGTGTCAGTCGGTGTTGTATAACACAGTGAACAGTGTCAGTCAGTGTTGTATAACACAGTGAACAGTGTCAGTCAGTGTTGTATAACACAGTGAACAGTGTCAGTCGGTGTTGTATAACGCAGTGAACAGTGTCAGTCGGTGTTGTATAACGGAGTGAACAGTGTCAGTCGGTGTTGTATAACACAGTGAACAGTGTCAGTCGGTGTTGTATAACATAGTGACCAGTGTGAACAGGAAATCTGGTCCAACACCACTTAAGTCAACCAGTGCTGGTTCAAAATTCTACAGTCTAACACTAGGCAGTTTATTTTAGGCATATTTATGTATGTTATACTTTTGGAAAAAAGTTTCTGGTAACAATGATCTTAATTCTGTATGCAGAATAAAGCTTAAGGTGTGACTGTGTGGAAATCCTCTGCAAAGTACATGTGACCTGTACCATAAAGATGGATTCTATAGCATAAGAGCCTAGGATCTGTGTGGTCATATAGATAGCATAAGAGGTCACCAGGCTCTAAAGTACATGTGACATCTCCTCCAAGAATGGGTTCAATTGACAGAGAAGCAATGCTCAAAATAGAAGTCAAAATAAAAGGGAGGAAGAATTTGGGATAAACATTAATAGTCTGAGGGATTTGGGTGTGGCCTGGCCCTGCACATAGCAGATGTTACCAGCTATTAACAATGTGTATATCCAGCCACCTGGTTAGAAAACAGGTATACACATCCCTTCCCTTAAAGAGACAAGCCTCCATCCTTAACTAACATTCCTGGGTTCCCTAGTACTTCTCTGTGGTGCCCTCTACATCTGAACTTGAAGAGCCTGCCCACAGGATGGAACATTTCACTCCCCCTCTACCATCCTGTAACTGACTGAGCTCCTCCAAGATGGAGGTTTCAACTGGGAGGAAGTTGTTATAGCAGTAGTACCATATAGTATGCACAGATCGCCTGGGGAATCTGCCCTTTTGGGGTTGGACATTTAAACTGTCCTTCTGATTCCAGAGTCAGCACTTAAGTACCAGCTGTGTGTAAGATGCAGTACAGAAAGTATAGACTCCTGGGCTGGCAAGATGGCTCAGTGTGTAAAGGCACTTGCTGCCAAGCTTAGCAAACTGAGTTCAAAACCTGAAACCTACTAGAGGACAACTAACTCTCAAAGTTATTCTCTGTTGTCTACATGCATACCATTACACATGCATGTCCAATCACATACAACACACACGTACAAACAAACAAGTAAGTAAATGTAAAAATATTTTACATTAAAAAAGAGAGTATAGAATATCCTTAGCCAACAAGATGGCTCAGCAGGCAAAGGAACTTGTCTTTAAGCCTGACCCGAGTTTGATTCCTGAGACCCACATAGTGGAAAAAAAGACCTGACTTGTGCAAATTATCCTCTGACCTTTATGTATACACCATACCATGCACAGATACACACACACACACACACACACACACACACACACAGATATGCAGTGCACACACATAATGCAAGGGCAATGTTGATTTTAGAGTAACAACACATTTTTAAGATTTTAAAATTTTATATCCTTATTTTTATTTAATGAAAGTTTTGCTTTCATGTTTGTCTGTTTGCTACATGTGTGTCTGGTCACTGTGGAGTTAGAAGAAGGGCATCAAATCTTTTAGAACAGGAGTTATAGACAGCTGTGAGCCACTGTGTGGATGCTGGGAATGGAGCCCAGGTCCTCTGCAAGAGCAGCCAATGCTCTTAACTGCTGAGCCATCTCTTTAGCCCCCACAGTTTCAAGTTCTGAAGGCCTTCATGTTGTATGGCTAAGGACACTGATGATGGTAACATTCATTGGAAACTACGGTGTAGCATTTAGATAAATGCAAGAGATGGAAGGCTGGCTCAGGGGGGACTCACAAGTGGATAGCACACTGTATTGTCACTCCCTGTAAGGTGGTGTCTGGTTATTAGGTTTGTGGATATGGAAACTCAGCCCTTTAACATCGTGGAAAGTTGATTAGGATTTGAGGCACTGTTGTCACTACAGATTGACCGGTAAGTGAAGAGTGCCAAGTTTGTATTCTTCTGCTTTTTGCCAGTACTTAGAACACATTGTAGTGTGAACAAGTATGATCAGAATCACTGTAGCTTCGTACATTAGAACAGTTACATTATCACCATCCTTTTCAAATGTTACCTCAACTCAGTATTATCTCCTGTGATGTGTACAGAGGTCCTGTCCCTGTCCCGTGCGTGTGCCTTTGTGTGTGAATGCTCTGTAGGTGTGCCACGCTGTGTCCATGGAGGTTAGGGACCCATCTTGGGTGTTGGTCCTTACCTTTCTCCTTGTTTGAGACAGCTCTCTAGTGGTGTTTTGGTTGTGCCAGGCTTACTAGCTGTAGCTTCCAGGGGGCCTGGGGGTTTGAACTTGAGGTCTCATGCTTGTGTGGTAAACCTTCTCCCCAGCCTGACTTAGCTGTCATACCATCTGTCTTCATAGAAACTGTATCCAGTGCCAACTTTTTAGAGTACTGCCGTTGCTGTTTACTGCTGCTGTTCATTTTGGTTTTTGTTCTTGCTTGTTTGTCCTTGAGATACAGGTCTCACTGTGCTGCCCAGGTGAGTCTGTCTGTCCCTGGGTTCAGTTGATTTCTTTAATTTCAGTCTTCCACATAGCTAGAATGATGGGCATGCCAAGCTGTCTTGTGTCATGATGGGGACAGGACATCTTTTATTTTCAGTGGAGCAAATAATTATACTTACATTTTGCTTCATTTTCTCTGTTTATTATTTCTGATATTTTGTGGCTATTCTTATAGACATGTCCATATATAGCACATGTTTTCCACAGCTCTGACTAGGGTGAGTACACTGTTGTTAGCTGGGACTTGCTTCTGGGCTGGAATTTTGTTTCTCTTGGTTTACTGTTTCATTGAAACAAGTTCTAGAATGTCTAGGGGAAAGCTTTTGGGTCATTATCTGTATGAAAACAATTTTATTCTCTCTTACGCTTGGCGTTGGTGAGCAGAGTAGTTGGCTCAATATGAAATTCTAGGCAGAAAATTGCTCAAATTCAAAATTCAAAGGCACAGCTCACTATCTTTTACTATGCTCTAAGGTCTCATGTCATCCTGGCTTGTGCCCCTTTTTTCTAGGTAAATAGTCCTGGGATTTTCTGTTCTGTGTTTTACATTGCATGATAATCATCTTGATCCTGTATCTAGTGTGGCATAATACATCACCAAAACCCAGTAGCGTAAACCAGGGCCCGTTTTGTTTTTTCATTAATTTTCTAGCAGTGCCTTTCACGTTGCTGCATATCTTGGTGAGCAGATGCACTGCCAGCTTGTACCGTGTTTCCAAGAGTGTGCACATATCAGGCAGCCTGAGAAGCAGACAGGCGGCTCCTTCCAGATCAAAGCAGGTTAGCTATGTCCCCTGGGTTATACCTGGAGCAGGTCTCTGGCTCCTCCAGAGTATGTTCTCTCAGTCCTCCTGCAAACCTGGCCACTCTGTGCTGCCCCTGTAAAACTCGGGGGCCAAGAGGAAACCAATTCAGAGGTGGAGCTCATGCTTTCTGCTGGCCCCCTAGGAACAGAGCCTTTCGTTCTAGAGTCAGGAAACTTATGATATCTGCTGGTGTCAGACAAGCTGTGGGAGGCTCTCTTTTAGTTTATACTTATGGTAAAAATCTGATCTTTCTTCAAAGGAAGACTTCCTGGGCAAGTCTTCTGTTGTCTTATTAAAGTCACATAGATACAGTCATTTGGTGAACAGGCTGAGGTGGGTCATCATAAGATGGACTTCCTCACACCCCTGACAGTTAATGCTATCACTTGGGTCTCCTTTTCCATGCAGAACTCCTTATCCTCAGTAAGGCTAGCCAGCTTCCTTACAGAGCAGTGAAAAGATTCCAAAAAGCTGTAAGGACTTCTGGTGGCCAGATGCAGAATGAGGTGATATTGCTTAGCATAAATTTCATGGGTCAGAATGAGTCTTCTTCTTCTTTTTTTTTTTTTTTAAGATTTATTTATATAATGTATATGAGTACACCATTGCTCTCTTCAGACATACCAGAAGAGGGCATCAGATCCCATTACAGATGGTTGTGAGCCACCATATGGTTGCTGGGAATTGAACTCAGGACCTCTGGAAGAGCAGTTGGTGCTCTTAACCACTGAGCCATCTCTCCAGAATGAGTCTTAATGATAGTCTATTAGAAGGATGGGGAAATACATTCTGGGATGTGATGGGAGGAAAAGCAAAGAAATACGTGGAAAGTTTAGAGGCCTGCCTGCCTCCTTTCCTCTCTCCATCCCTGCTTTCATGTTCTTCCTCATATAATTCAGTGTAGATCCAGATTAATCCTCAACACCATTGCACATTCTCAGTTTTCCTTGTAGAAAGAAAAGATCTTCAGAGAAACCCCATCTTGAAAACAACAAAAACAAAATAAAAAAGAAAAAGAGAAAAGAAAAGGTCTTGGTTTTGCCCTCTGTTCTGTTCCACTGGCTGGGTAGATTGCTTTTCTGTCTGTCTGTCTGTCTGTCTGTCCTCATCTTGCCTGACCTTCCATATCTGCTACTACTTTCTCAAATATTTGGGCCAAAGTTGTAGACGATTCTTTCTGTATTAGAAGAGATAGAGTCTGGGTTTTTCTTCTTGTTTTCAGCACTTTCTGAGCAGCCAGAATGTTTTTATCCTCGTGTCTTTTATTGGCAGCACAGTCTAATTAATTCCATATTTTTATTAGCTTTTGTCTCAAGAAGCGAACGTTTCTTTATATTACTCATCAATCTGAAAGCTATCTGTTTTGCCTTTATTTTATTTTATTTTATCTTATTAGTTCAATGCATTTGAAATTATGACCTCATGTCACCAGAGTATTTTCCTTACCTAGTTTTTGCTTTATCTTTTCTTAGGGAAGATCCACCAACATGCTCCCAGTCAGACAGTGGTAATGAAGCAGAGGAAACACAGGTTGGTAGAGCACATTCTATAGTGTCTGTCCTCATTCTAGCAATCTCTGAGATGCTTTCCATAGATCTTACACACACACACACACACACACACACACACACAGTGCATGTGAGTGGTATATGACTTTGTGTACATCTGTATGTGCCCCATGCATGTGCATGCAGCAGCCAGAGAAAAACACCAGTATCCCGCTCTGTCCTTCTCCATCTCCCGTCTCTGAGACATTCTCTTGCTGACCCCAGAGCTCACTGTTTTTCAGCCAGGCTAGCCCTGGCCAGCCAGCCCCAGGGATACCCTCAGCCCCCTCTAACACCTTGCTTCCAGGCATGTACTTGTGGCTTTTTCCATGGGTACTGAGGATTAGAACTCAGGTCTTCATGCTTGAGGAGCAAGTGCTTTTACCTACTGACCACCTCCTCCTGCACTATGTTCAGGGAAAGATGTCTCCTGTGTGTCATTCTTAGATAGTGTACTGCCTTTGCGATCCCACTGGCATTTACATTGAGTGTTTTCTTCTGTCTTGTCCATGCAGTGGTCCGATGATGAGAGCACAGCCACCCTTACGGTAAGAACACAGCCGCACAGCATGGGGCAGCCTCACACTGCCACACAGAGGCCCAAGTGCTTACTTCCGCCTTGATGGGTTTGCTTTGGGGGAGCTTGCTATCCGTGTATGATCACTTACTGTTTGTAAAAAATAACCTGTCAGCATTTGACAGGCAAATACAGTTTGACTGCTTTCCTCTTCTGCTTACAAAAGAAATAGTAAAAGGTACATATTTGATGCTCTGCTTGTCTTTGTTAGACTCTGAAAGATGCAATCAAGTCAAATATTAACTCTGAGGTTCCCAGACGAGTGGGAATTGAAGTGAAAGATCAGCATTTACTTATTCAAGAAAGGTTAAATGGCCTAAAGCTACTCCTTCCAAGGGAGACTTAAGTACTACTCAAAGGCACTTCTGTTTTTTTCTGATTGAAGAGAGATCCTTTCAGAGATCCATGAAAAGAGATGGAGATGTCTAAAAGTGGTGTTGTTTCCTTAGGTCACCATGCCAACAGATGCAGAGATGGGAAATGATGTCTCATTTACTCAGGATGCCATGGATATCACTCTTACATATGAAAATCCCATCCTGTTCAGTGTGATTCTTAGGCCACTCATTTGGGCCCTGTGAGATAATGGTGGATATTTGATTCCTGCCATGAGAGGGTTTGTAAACAGGGGAAAGGATGCTATAAGGTGGCTCGATGTCAAAGCAGAGAGAACAGTTAACCGAGGACATCCAGAAATGCTTAAATGGGAAGCAACATGTGGCCAAGATTTATAAGATATATTCTTAGGAGTTCTTTGAGAATTTTATACCTGCATGTGGTATATTTTGATCATATTCTTTTTTTGGGGGGTGGGGAGGTTTCGAGACAGGGTTTCTCTGTATAGCCCTGGCTGTCCTGGAACTCACTCTGTAGACCAGGCTGGCCTCGAACTCAGAAATCCACCTGCCTCTGCCTCCCGAGTGCTGGGATTAAAGGCGTGTGCCACCTTGCCTGGCTTTGATCATATCCTTACCTACACCCCCCCTAACTTCTCAGACCCACTTCCATCCCATCAGAACCTTATGTCCCCTTTTTTGGTTACTTACCCACTTAGTGCTGTGTATATACTCTTGGGTGTGGAACCATCCGTCTGTTGACACATCTGACCTGGATCTTAGAGAGGATAACAGTGATTAGTGTATAAGCTCACTTTTAAATAATATAGATGGATAGATATGTATATAACTAACTTAGTTTGTTCCTGCTGCTGTAACAAAGTTTACTGGGTATTTATTTATTTGTTAATATTCATTTATTACGTATGTGTGTGCAGGTACACATGTACATGTGTATATAGGTGGCATGGCACATGTCCAAGTGCATGTGAATTCCAGACAACAACCTTAGGTGTCATGGTTAATAGAGTCTGCCACTGCCCTGAAGTTTGCCAGTTAGGTGAGGCTAGCTGGCCAGCAAACCCCAGATTTCTTCCCACTCCCACCTCTAACTAGGAGATTAGAGGTATGCACCATAGTGTGGGCCTTGAGTTTTTATGTGGATTCTGGGGATCAACCCACGAAAAGCCGGTCCTCCACCTACTGAGCCATCCACCCAGTGCCTTGTTTTTAAGATTCGTTTCTTGGTTAACATAAAGAAATGGGTATTAAATGACAGCTCCATATGTGTATATTGTTATCCTTTGCTTTCCTTCATTTCCCATCGTCTTCTCTCCTCTCTGTGGTGCTTCCGTTCTTCTCAGATAGCTCCTCTCTCTGCTTTCTTGTCACTTGTATCCCATTCCTGGTGAGTCATTTAAAAATAATAGAATTTTATTCCTCAAAGGAAGTCCAAGAACAAGGTACACATAATGTCTGGAGAGAGCATCTCTCTGCTTCAAGATGGCACCTTATTTCTGAGTAAGAACGTGTTCAAGGAGACAGGAGAGTTGAGAAGCCAGAAGACTCTCTGATGGTTTTTATGAAGCTGTTAGCTATTCATGAAGGTATATCCTCTCATGACTTAACTTCCTAAAGGCCATACCTCCTAATGTCACTATGGTTTGGATTAAGGTTTGGCATGAATTTTGGAGAGATACAAATATTAAAATAGAGCAGTGGGAACTGGAGAGATAGCTCAGTGGGCAGAAATGCTTACCATTAATACAGAATTCCTAGGTTAAGTTCCCAGCATCTGTGTCAGGTGACATACAGCCACTTGTAACTCCAGGAGATTTCATGCTCTATGGCTTCTGGCCTCCTACACACACATTGCCACTAAACTTATACACTACACACACATTGCACAATTGCACATAAACTTAAACACTAGACAAATAAATAAATAGATTTTCTTTTCTTTCTTTCTTTTTTTTTTTTTTTTTTTTTTTTGAGACAGGGTTTCTCTGTGTAGCCCTGGCTGTCCTGGAACTCACTCTGTAGACCAGGCTGGCCTGAACTCAGAAATCTGCCTGCCTCTGCTTCCCAAGTGCAGATATGTCTTTTAAAAATCAGAATTATCTCTCTTTCTCTTCTCTCTCTCTCTCTCTCTCTCTCTCTCTCTCTCTCTCTCTGTGTGTGTGTGTGTGTGTGTGTTTTCCATACTCTTGTGTACTGAGAAGGTGCAGAATCAGTGATATTCATTAAGGTAGCAGGGAGCATAGTTAGGCTTTATGCTGGCTTGTGAATACCATTCTCCACTGACCTGAAACTTCTTAGAGAGATTCAGGATTGAAGTTGGGAAAGTGAAATGGGCCCACAGTAACTTGCTGTGTCAGAAACTAAGGAAATGGAAGAGAATATGGGAACATGTCAGGACCCAGAAACCAGCTCTCTACATACCATTCTAAAATATCAAGGTTGTGACCAATAAGGACTATAGCAAGAGGAGCTACAGTGGATGCTTCTGGACTGGATGCTAGAGTAGAAAAAAGGTTCCGATTTTCTTTTGCTATAGAAGACTCTGTTAGAGCAGTGAGATACAATCTAGAGATTAGGCAATAGTGTTATATTTCTGTAAGCCTCTTGATTGTCATCATTTTAATCTTTTATAAAGGAAGTATATATCAATATTTATCTGTTTATAAATGTATTTTTATCTCAATTTATATCTATCTATCTATCTATCTATCTATCTATCTATCCATCTATCCATCCATCCATATATCTGTATTTAGGGGAAAGGGACTTAGTGATTGCAGTGTGGTCTAAAACAGCATGGGAGAAGAATTCATTACAGGATGTAACTAGAAGTAAGTAGACATGCGTAGAGAATAGGGTAAGAGAAGTAATACACTTCATGTATACTGAGAAGAAGCTCAGGCGGGACCAGCCTGGAGCCTATTGAGAGATAGATTTTATATAATAGCCAAGAAGATCCTAGAAGAAACCTTCCCAAGGCTTACCTTTCTTACCTTAGCCCAAATTAGTTCTATCTTGAGGTACCTCGGAGATCAGAGCCTGGCTTTAAGGTTTTCAAACTCTCCTTACCTTTAGCCATGATGTAGTTCCAAACAGGATGAGTCAAAGGGTCTCTCTTGTTCCTTGGTTGCAAAGAGTGTCCGTAGCTGGAGACTCTGATTCAAGAGAAGCTTTCACTTTCAAATTCTCTTGTAACACCAGTGCACAATTACAATTTTGGGGGAGCAGAACTCAATCTTAACAATGTAAACAACTTATTTTCTTTAAAAATCAACCCTAAAAACATTATTTATTACAAGTTTGGATTCCAACTTTTCCATTACCAATGTTATAACCTTTTGATCATAATTAATAACTTATGAGCCAATAGTCTATAACCAAGACATATAAAAACTTAAAATCATTCAGAAACAAAACTGAAATGGTTGCATACATTTGCTTATTTAAACCAAACAAGATTCTCAATTTTCCTCAGCTGTAATTTCTAGAGAGGAGCTCCTTGTTACCTGATGGATCACAAGCACAGAGATTACTCTAGGAGAAACAACCATTAATTCCATAATACCTGTTTATCAGTGTTTTGCAACAACCATTTTAATTGCTGTTCCTTTAAGAGCAGCAGAGCTGCTGTTTCTTTAAGAGCTGCGAGCCACACCGCCACCTTAACCCCAAGCAACCTTTCCCGCCTAGGGCAGTCTGGCACCGCAGGCCTGGTCCCAGTACAAAGGCCTGCGCTTGGGGTCTAAAGCAGGACCCCAAGGCTGGGCACGTGGCCCCTCAGCAGCGCGCTCAAACACACAAGACTCACACAGACACACAAGAGCTGCTGTCCTCTTAAGAATCGCAGAGCCGCAGAATACAGACACAGCACAGGGACTACGCAGAGAATCTTGCCTCAAACTTAGGCAGATTTAAACTCAGGCGACACTGTGTTTCAGAAACGAAGGATTAGACACATAACAAACTAACACATAAGCACACTTTCATTTCAGAAAACACACTCAGAACACCAGCCGGCACACACACATTCCAGAGGGGATCCCATACCTCCAAGGGGTCTTCGGGGTTCTAGGGTATCTCGAATTTCCCGGCCAATGCACCAAATGTAAGATCAAACCTGAAATACCCCTACTCCAAACGCGGGCTGTTCATGCACCCCAAGAATCACGAAAGAACATCTTGATGCAAACTGCAAGAGGATTTTTAATCGGAGCTCCAGGATGACCCCGTATCCCACGCAGGAGACAGGGGAGTCGACCCTGACCTGAAATTTTACAAAGCTTATAAAGGCAAAAACCACAAACTCAGGTGGGGGGGAAGGGGGGGGATGTAATTTACCTAACAGTTAAGTCATGTGCTACCTTAGGCAACCTCCTGGGGCGTTGAAACATTCCACAGAGGGTGTTGGACTGTTCTGTGATTGTTCCAGGAAAAGCTTGCCCCTTAGCTAGGGCCAATGGTTCAGTTCCTTATATTAGTTTAAAAGTTCACTTTCCCTCCTGACACAAGGGACTCCATTTTGTCTTTGGTTACGTACTACTCTTTCAACTTGCATGTATGTCTGTGTATCCATTCATGCCTGGATCTGTGGAGGCCAGAAGAAAGCGTAAGTTCTCCTGGAACTGCTGTTCCAGACAGTTGTGAGTCAGTCTGTGGGTTCTGGGAAGCGAACCCAGTGCACTTCACCATGGAACCGTCTCTGCTGCCTGGGCTGTATCTTGTATAGAAATCACTACTGAAACAGATCGTAGTAAGTGACTTTTATTGACAAGCTCTAAGTGGGCCAGATCTGCAGCTTCTGTTGGTTTTGAGGAGGTAATTTGCATCCTTTAACAGTAGAGGCCAAAGGGAACTCCTAGCTCAGTTGAGGGGTATATATCTTCATGACTTGTCTAAGCTGAGTCGGTGGTAGACTAGTGAAGAGAGATATGGAACGGCTGTCAAGGCTGTCAGTGAGAGCTTGTTAGCCAGCCTGCCTACAGTGTCTTGCTTACAGTTAACTTTTTTTAGAGTGTGTCTCGGTGTTAAAGTTCTTGCCTGGCATGCGTAGGGCCAGGGATCAAGTCTTTGCTACAGATCAACCAGTGAGTTGTTTCTAATTGTAAGTCGTTTTTAATTTTAAGAGCTTGCTTTTTCTTCTCAGTTTTTTGTGGTTTATTTTTGTTTTTGTTTTGTTTTGTTTCTCTTCCATGGGCTAAATCTTGAAAGTCCACGAAGTCCTCCGGGTTTTGTATTGTGTAGGTAATTTTAATTAGATTTATTTTTCAGAACCTGCAGTTGCCCAGTAGGGAGCAACAACCCCCTCTTTAGAGGCTACTACAGTCTGATAGTGCTACAAAGAGTTTGTTACTGTCCTTGTGTTCTGCCTCCCCCAAAGGTCCATTTTCAGCCCCCTTGATATTTACCTAGGCAGGATCTATTGGTAACCCAGTGCATCTTCCCACTGAACAGTAGTATTTCTGTTACTTCCTGCTGGAAGCAAACACTAGACTGTTTAAATTAATTTTTATACAAAAATGTCTTTTTCTAACTCTCAACCAAAAAGAAAAGGACATTTTATCTTTGTTTGTATTAGAACTTACTTGTAAATAGTAGTGTGTAGGTATAATTTATCCATCAGGTGTTTTTCATTTTCAGTGAACCTTTTGCATAAATGACCATTTAAGTATGGAGTATTATTTCTGAGAACTTGGGTGTATGCATAGGCCATTTCCCAGCATCTCTTCTCTCAAAACATAGCTCTCTCTAGTCACTGTGTGAGTGTGTGTATATGCATGTACGTGCCACGTTCTCGGAGGCCGGAGGAAGATACTGGCCATTACCCTCTGCTGCTCCTTATCTCACTGCCTTGACTCTCAGTCAACTTGGGGCTTGCCGTTTCAGTTAGGGAGGCTGGCCAGTGGGCTCTTGTAATCTGCTTGTCTCTGCCCTCCAGTGCTGGGGTTACAGGCATGGATAGCCATGTCTGCTTTTGTACTGAGAGGTTAAACTTGGGTCTTTATGCTTGCTGCGCTAAGCATACACATCCACTGCCTTATCCCCAGTTCTTCCCACCCTTGCCCAGACCCTCAGTAGACAGAGCATCGTGGAACACCTATTGGCCTTGAACTTTCCGTATAGTCAAGGATGTCTTGGGCCCCTGGTTCCTGCCTCTGTGGTGGGATTACAGGGACTGTGCCATCTCACTTGGCTTTAGATGCTGGCATTAGGTAAGTATTCAGAAAGAACCACTGATTTGTTCCTCTTGGACCATGTACTTGGTGACATCTGTGTTTTCAGAGATGTGGGGTTTGGTTGTTTTGGAAAGTACCATTTAAGGAGTTATTTTATTTCTCTTTCTGGTAAATACTATTTTCTTGGTGATTTTATTTAATTGAGAGCAGGTATAAGAACAATAATTTGCATTATATATAATTCTGTTTTTGATACCCTAACTAAAACGTTGAGATGTTGATCATGATTTCTGTCTCTTCTAATGATGTTGACTTGCTCACGATCTGCTCTCTGTCTCACCAGGCACCAGAGTTTCCTGAGTTCAACACTCAAGTCCAAGAAGCTATCAATTCGCTGGGGGGTAGTGTCTTCCCTAAGCTTAACTGGAGCGCCCCAAGGGTAGGAAGCTGTAAAGAAATAGCTGTTTGTTTTCTTCTTTATTCATTTTCTCTTCCCTCAGAGGGTCTAATGTGCCTTCCATTACATTCCTAATTTCACGGAAAACTGTTGAGATTATTATATTTCCCTCTGTTGTTTTATTCTGATTTTGCTGTTTGTATTTTCTGTGAAATACTGTGCATTCTGCCAAAAGACAGTTTGACTTCTTGTATTGCCAATAGTACTAGGATTCTGAGTATGTTCATAGTCTGCATTATTTAAAACTTCACCCTTTCAGTTGAGCAAGATTTTCTCTATTGAAAAAGTACAATAAATATGGCGACCCAGAGAGATAGCTCAGTGGGTAAAAGTTCCTGCCATCTAGCCAGATGACCTGAGTTCATTCCAGGGACCCACGGGGCAGGACAGGACTGAGTGTTGATAGTTGTCCTCTAACCTTGCATACACAGACACACACAGACACACACCGACACACATAGACACAGACACACACATAGACACACAGACACACACTGACTCACACAGACGCACACAGACACACACAGACACAGACACACCGACACACACAGACACACACTGACACAGACACACTTGTACACAGTGGCAGGGATTCAGTTTTGTTTCTCCACGTATTCGGTGTTTGCCGTGGCTGTCCTTTTGCAAACACCCTGTCCTCACCTGAGGTATACTACTATGATTACTAAAATCTTCTCATTCCATGTTTTGCCATCCTTAGAGTTAATAGTTGCATTACTTTTTATTCAGCTGTGTGGTTTGCTGTGTGCAAACTGATGTTTTTGTGGAATCAAATATGATATTGGGTATACTTTCTTTAACTAGAAGTTTATTGTCTTTTTCATTGGGAGAAATTATAAAACGTCATGTAGAGGTTTTTAAATTCATTTTTAGTTTCTCAGACAACTTTTGATTTACATGAATAATGTTTTAAATTTTCTGTTTCCACTTAAGATAGGAAGATCATTTCTGGCTGTAAATTCCTTATGCACCTGTGCATTTGTTTATGGAATGCACTGAGCCCGGTTACTTTATGTCCACATGTCTGGTGCAGCTCCTGCTTTGGGTTGTGGTGGTGAAACTGTTTGACTTCTTCCTTCCTGATCAGATGAACAGGGTCGTGACTGTCCTGAGCATCCAAATTCAGGTGCTTGTAGGTCAGTCTCCCCAAACAGGAAGGCTGGAAATGGAGAGTAGCTGATTCTTCACCACTTGAATCTTTGTCCTGACCTGTGTGACTTCATTAACCTTCCTTCCATCTTATCGTGAAAAACATTGGAAAGTATTTGGCCCTGGTCTAAATGTGTGGGTTCTCCTATCTCAGTGTGCATAACTACACTTTTTTGAAAAAAAAATTACACTCATTTGTTTGTTTTGTGGGTGTACTTGTGTGTGCATTTTTGGAAGAGGACAATTTGTGGGACGTGGATCTCTTCTCCCGTGTGGCCCAGATATTGCAGCCAGTAGTCCAAGCTGGTGGGAAGTGCCTTTACCTGCTGAGCCATCTTGGTCCTCAGTGTACATAACTGGGTGTCTAGCACGGGCTGATCCTGCTGTTTGTTGAAAAGTGTAATGTGACCCTGGAGGTACTGTGCACGTGTGCTTTCTCATCTGTGTGCCTGGGCTGCACTTGTGGGATGTGTCATAACTCACACATGTTTATTGTTTAGGATGCATACTGGATAGCGATGAACAGTTCTCTGAAGTGTAAAACCCTCAGTGACATCTTCCTGCTTTTCAAGAGCTCTGATTTCATCACCCATGACTTCACACAGCCGTAAGTGTCTTGTGAGTAGCTGCTTCCCAGTGGTGGCATTCTGCCCCCTTCAGGGCCGTACTATAACAGTTCTGCATCATGACCAGCTTCATGGCCCTCAGATGAGGATTAGAGCAAACTTTGTCTTTGTCTTTTAAATAAATGCTATACAGTGGATATGCCCGTCAAGATTTTATATATAATAAACATTTTGGTAATTTTTCCTGTTATAAAATTCAAGTATGTGTATAATGGAAAAATAAAATTAATAACTACTGACGAGGAAACCAGGAAGCGTGGTGAGCAAGCTACACAAGCAGTTGTATATAGTTTAGGTTTCTTTTCATGTGTAGATATAATAAATATTCCTGTTTCTGTCTGTGTAAGGACTATTTACATTTTTCACATATTTTTATTTTGTATGTGTGTTTGTACAAGTGTCACAGAGAATGTGGACAGCTTACAGGAGTTGATTCTCTCCCAACACTGTCTGGATTCAGGGGACAAACTCAGGATCTCAGGCTTGGCGCCAAGTGC